>WEIT01036124.1:247-10293 GCA_013389985.1 Dryoscopus gambensis | reverse complement strand
TGGAGGTATTTAAAAGACATGTATATGTAGTACCTGGGTAAACGGTTCAGTGGTGGAGTTGGGAGTTCTCCATTAATGGCCAGACTCAATGATCTTAAAGCTCTTTTCCAGCCTAAATGATTTTATGATTGTACAAAATTTTGCAATAGTTAACAAAGTCTTGTTTGGGAAGATATTATCAGATTTCTCAGCTAACACCTCTTTGTAAAAAATTTAAATATTGAAAATATTTGCTTAGCATATGTGTCTGATCAACACTGCACAGTTACAAAGTGAGATGGACATTTGGTCTAAACAGAAAAGATTAATATCTATTTCAAAAGTAGATATATAAATCTAACAGAATTGGGAGAAAGGTAACAGTAAATTAAAGATTAGTTTTTGTATTGGTCAAACATTTAAAAACAAATGACCAAAACATGTCAGTATTACCTATATGTGCAGCTTTTTTTTTCTGTAGGTTTCTCTTCAAAGATAGTTACTCAAGATAAATGTATATAAACAGGAAATTTCTTTCTTAAATTTTTCTTTACACCTGAACTATTTATAATAGGAAGCATAATTCTCTGCTTGTGATGTAACATCTGTGGCTATGAAAAAAATTATTCTCTTAGAAATAAATAAATTCATGTCATAAATTAACAAAGGGAAGGAAGCCATCAATCTCAGGTGCAAAAGAGCAACCCTTGACACATTCTGAGTGTATACATATACCCATTAAACCCATTTTGTTTATAAACAAAATTGAATTATATGCATACTAAAACTGTTGAAAGGAAGGAATGCATAATTTTCAACTAGAAAACACCAGTGTACTATATGACTTACATATATTGCTATGACACATGGCCTTAGAAGTCTTCAGTGTTTCAATCTTGCTATCACATGAAGATTCAGAATGGATAGTTTTCCAAGTTGTATTAGTTTGCATCTACTAACATAATTGTATTGACAAGGAAAGTTGTAGTTTGGATATGGTTTAACAATTTGAAGCAAGATAAGAGTTTACCATTTCTATCAGCCAAGTATGTGTTACGATTCTGTAATTTGGATTTTAGCATATGCCACTGAATGACTTTTGACTAGAATTAATGCTCTCTCTCCATTCTATCCCACAATATAATAGTCCTTTTAGCTCCAATATAACCATAATGATTGGGTTTGGATCTAAAACCTGGATAAATACTGCTCTGAAGTGGGGTCTCAATCAACTGTTGTTAAATGAACCTTTTTGTGATTTTGGTTTAAAAGGTTTTATTATTGTTTGTGCTCTGTGAAAATGTCTCTTTTCAATGTGTTTCATTACATTCCATCACAGCCATTCCATTTGATAAAACTGTCATATACACAGCTGGGTTAAGTGAGCACAGGTATGTGCTTATCACTTACTTTGATTCACATCAGATGAAATGCTGAGATGAGCCTTTATTCATTTTCTTTAATCTTCCTAGCTTTTGGAGAATGAAAACAAAAGAATCAATGTACAATAATTTGTTGGTAAAGGGGCAGTATGTGTTTATTGAATAATACCCCTCAAAAATCACCAGGCAGCCTAGTGTAGTAGTAAAATACTACTACATGTAGTAAAATAATCACCCCTGCCTTTTAGCCTTTCTAGCAGGAACCTGAAACACAAATTTATTTTCCAAAAATTGCCAAGAATTTTTGTCTATTAGTTTCATATTGGTTTAAGGGGTGAAGCTGGAGAAAATTGATTTGGTCAGTGTAGAGAACATTCCTAACAATTTATAGCTATGGCCATTTGATATTACATCATGCAGTGCTATAAGTTCAATAAAATCCTCTGGATATAAAGCATCAGCCATCTGAAAGGGATGTTGCTGTCACTTCCCAATAGATTTTATGAACTCATCCTTTCAGTGATTGGTTATAAAAGTGAATTGAGAAAACATATTTTTATCTCCAAAAGAAAGTTTCACCTTATTTTACCTCATTTGCTAGAAAGAAAAATAAGAAACTTCAAATGAAATGGAAATAAAGAATTAATGGGATAGAAGGATAGGCTCCTTCATTAAGTTCTGCAGATCAGGTTTTTATTTCCATTTATTTATTTTTTTGCTCATTGCAACTCAAATATTTAAAATCTCTTGGAGACCACTCGAAAATAGGCTTCAGTGGAATGCTGTTCATCATCAGAAGTCAATCATGGCAATGCCACATCAAGCATGAAAAGGGAAAAAAAGATTGGGAACAACAGTAGCTCCTCAGGTGAAGCTAAAGCATTTGATCAACAGAACATGCACTGCAGTTTTTTTCAGGCAGACCAGGAAAAATTCACCTTATCTGTTAGGTTCCAGATTGAGAGTACAGAACAGGTGTTCGTCAAAATTATCTTCAAAACTAGAAAAACTTAAAAAGCAAAATCATGCCTGGAAATGCAATACCTATGTTTGAGTACTAAGATGGGCACTTTTGAGTATACTGACCATTCTTTAAATTAAAATGAGGGAAATTATGGTAATAGGTATGATAACATATTTATTTTTATTGAATAATCTTCACCACCTACATACTGAATGGATGCACCGAATAGTTTTGCTTTTTATACTGTGATAAGAAATCTTGACTCATTTGCCAGGAGGATTTAACTCAGAGTTTATGTTCTAGTGAACAGCTTCTAGTTGCGTGAGAACGTCCATTTTACATAAAGGCAAACAGGGAGTCTGCTAGTTTGGACCCAGAATCTGAATCATGTGAGTTAATACGCTCCTATAAAGCAACAAGACTGTTTACAAAGAAGCAAACCAAGCAAGCTAAAAATAAAGAGCACCACTTCACGAATATGATCTATTTTGTCATTTTTTTCCATGTCCCTCCCAGTTATTTTTACAATATTTTGTTCTAATATTAGAATGTTTGAAGTCTTGATAGAAGAATCTTGATCATAGGAACATATCATTATTGTTTTGTAGAAGCATATAATGATACAATGTCTAAGGAAAATAAAGAAACAATTCTTATGCGAAAGATATTCATAGAACTAAAGCAAAGCTTTGTGCTGGTGTCTGTGGGTAAAACCACAGAGAACAATGGAGTGGTGACTGCCCACTCCCAGGCTCAGTTTGGTCCTCCAAGCTCTCCTTGTAATATGGTACAGTCTTGAGGGCACCATCCACCCTGGTCTCCATCAAAATGGGATTGTGCCAAGTGTGTGAAATGTGTATGTGTATTTTTTTCACATGTGACTGAATTTATGTTGCTTACTGCTTACACATTCTTAATTCTTCAATCAACCATTGCTGCTCAGTGCTGCCTACATATTATCCTAGCAAAGGCAAGCTGTGACCTAATTTGAGTCTACAGTGTCAAAACTTGTTTTATATAGGTTAAGATATCTATCAGATTTTACTAGAGCTGGGTAAATAACCTCAAAAATATTTTAAGTTTAGACTCTTTTTCTTTCTCACAGCATATCCATGGGGAGACAGTTTTCCACATAATTTTCAGCTCAGTAAAATGTCACATGTGGAGTTCCCAGTGATGTTTCTTCAGATAAGAAAAGGTTGAACTGGTGTAGTCATCATGGTTTGTCTCATAAATTATGTGGGAATGTCTCTGTTGCCTGAAGAGACCAGATTACCCAAGGGACTTTGAAACTTCTTCCCTGGAAGTATTCACTATGTAAATATCCTGAACCTGTAAGTGACCCCTTGTAGCCTGTGTGAGTTGTGCACATTTGGCCTCTCCCCTCTCCTTCGCGTGCTCAGTGGTGGCACTGGAGGCAGTGTGGAGAGCAGGAGCTGGTGGAGAGCCACAGGCTGGTTTGGCAAGGCCTCTCCCTGCCATGCAAGCAGAGGAAATGAGGACAGCCCTGTTCTCCAGTTAGCCGTGTGAAGCCAGCATGTGGCCCTCCCCCAGGTCTGGCTGACAGACCAAATTCCTGCTCTGGTCACACACTGCAGGACATGGGGACCTGGGTCCTGCTAAAGTACAAAGGCCTGATGTTTGTGAAGGGAGTGCAAAAGCATGTGTGTATAAATGAAAGGAAATCCCTAACAAAATTCAGCTGGTATTTACAGAATATATTTAGCAGTATTTGCCAAACAGATTGACATTTTAGGTACTCTTATGGTCTTCTTTTTAAATGGGAAAAATCCATCAGATACTCCTGAAGTCCAAACTCTCTCTAACTAAAAGGAATGGCAAGCCTCAAGTTTTTAAGCATGGATTCAGGACAGTAAATGGGAAAAAAAAAGTTTTTTTAGTATCAGAATGCTTGTATTTACAGGCTGTAATTTTTTAAGTACTCATGATAATGAATTTTTTTCCCTTCAAATAAAGTCTCAAGGACTGAGAAATTTCACTGTCATTGTCAGGTGATTTACAGCATTCACCCAAGGGAAATGAAATACTGGTGTGATTCATTTTTGCTGAGCTAGATTTTTCAAGTTTATTCTGATGCTATTTTTCAATTAACAGCCCATGCATTTCTTTGTTTTTTCTAATCTGTGTACCCCTCCTTGCTTTTACTCTTTCCCTTCATTATCTTCATTTTCCCTCAAACTCCTCACCTTCCCTTCTTCTCTCACACTTATACTGCTCTGTGTGCCATCATCAGTAAAGTGGGAAAGAGTTGTCAGCTTGCATCTCTTATTTACAAAGCAGCAGATTCATTAATCCTGCATTTACTTTGTTTCATTTTGTTACATTAATAATAGATGTATTTATTAGGTACCCATCATTTTAATAGAAGTTGGTCCACTGTGACAGCAATTCTAAATGGGTAATTTTTCATAAATTAAAATTCCTTGCAGCAAGTATAACTTTGTTTCAGTAAATTGCAATCCACAGACTTCCATAACAAAGTGCTAATTGTAACTTGGCTTTAAATGTTACATTTTGTATGCAAATTGGCCTGTGGGGAGTTATTATTTAGTATAACATTGTTAAGAACACTAACATTAGTTTGTAATTTGTTTGAAGTGGAATACCATTATTACTAATACATTACATATGACTTAGAGAAACAGCGTGGCTTTCCCATGAAAGATAAAAATCTTTTATCAGTCAAATTTGTTGAATGTGTTTTTTTTGTGCTCCGTGGGAAAACAAAGCATGACCTGAGTCATAAAAAATGCATTGTGTTTCACGTTATTTGAACAGAAGGAAAGTCAAAAGAACATGATATAATCCTCAGGCATTAAAAGCACTGTGCAGGGCCTGATCCTGCAAATGTTTGGACAAATGAGATACCGTTTACAGGTGATTAATTTTTGTTTAATTCCACATGTGAAACTCTAGAATAACTTGGTCTTCCTCCAAAAACCGTACTAGCATTTCTGGTAGAGTTTGTTCTAAATGTGTGGAGTATCTCAGTGATTTCCTTGCTGCATGTTTTATTTCCTGCTTCAGTTGCTCAAAAACTAGCACTTTGATCTGACATAAAAAAGGTGCAATGTCCTGACCATCAAAGCTTCAAAGTTCTAAAAATGGTTTCATTAATATTGCCGTCAGGTCTTAAACATGCTTTGATATGGTACCACTTTTTGTGTGTAATTACGACGTTTGACCCTTGAGGATGAAACAATACCTTCCTATGGGTACAGGAAGAGAAAAGGCAATAGAATTGAGCCCCCAACACTGGCTTTCAATGGGAGCCCGGTGAGGGTGACTCCATGTTGTTCACTGAACTCTGTCCAACATACCCTTATTGCAAAACAGAGACACTCAAAGCACTGCTCTAAGTAAGGGGTGTTTACACAAATAGGGCTCTATCCTTGACTGCCAACAGTACAGATGCCAAAAAAGAATGAATCCCAACAGAAAATCTAAATGTTTACTTGAATTCAAAAGAAGTAACCACATCATGACAGAATTCTAACAAATATCCTCATCTTTTTACAGTAGATCTCGCTGCTTTAGGAAACTGAATTTGTAGGCATTTGTGAAACTATTCATGCCTGTCATGGTAGAGTCTGGGATCCTTTCTGCCAAAGAGAGGAGACATGTGAGTTCAGAAGGGTAATTGACTTAAAAAATAAATCAGAAAATTCACACCAGTGTTAGGAATAAAAACCTTCTTCTACATATTAGAAGATAGGACTTCCATTAATTTTACTGAAAATTACAAGCACACTCATAGCTTTTCAGCAGCTGTTGATTAATTGTTGAAGAAAAATAATGGGAGCCTGAGAGAATTTTGTTGATAGGAAGTTCACTTAGGTCAGCGCATTTATTTGGAACACAGCTGGCCCTGGTAACCCTCTGCAAAACTTCAAGAACAGATCTGTCCAATGAACTCACTCTTCTGTACTAAACCACTCAAATAGTGTCTCTTTTACTTCGGTAATGTAAGTGGACAGTTTATACATGTGTTTAAAACTTGAGGTTTCTTTTTAAAGTAATTTAATCCAATATTTACAGAGCAAAAAATGCAGGTGAGACTTAGGAATGTAGATGAAAATAATAAATTAATTCCTGCCTATGACAGTCATGATATAAACATTTAGATTACTTCATGGTTCTTACAGAAATATTTTCAAGTTTATTTTTTATTGATGTGTAGTGCCTGACAGTCATATTGTGGTAAAATCAAAATTTTTGGTTTCTGGGAGCCTTTCAGGGTACTTGGAACCAGTTCAACTGGCTGTTCCTTCCTATTGCTGCCTCTGACAGGTATCACCCACGTGAAAGGCAAGGCTCCCTGGCTTGCATTGAGTTGCTAATGTAATGGCAGTGTGAAGTCAGTAGCTGCGCTTTTCTTTCTTGCTCTCCAGCACTTGACTGCCCCTGGATGGATCACCCCCAGCTTTTTGGGTAGATACTAGGGGCCCTTCTCAGTTAGTTATCGTCTCTTCCTCCACTGTGTGCCTGAGTTCACCACAGGACACCAGTTCAGGCCATGATACAGTAAGAGTACATGTTAATGTACCCACCACAGGCTGATCAGAAAGGTATGTATGTCAATAAGCATCCCTTTAAAATTAAACTGAAACCATTCTCTCATCATATGATGTATGAACAAGGTAAAAATGAGTGAAAAACACAAAGTGATCTCAGATTGCATCAGCAGACACCTACACACATATGCATACATACACATTGCCATGTGAAAGGGGATGCTTAAAAATAGTTCAGATGATAGGATATATTTCCCTTCTCAGAAACAGACTTATGAATATTACAAAGTTCATCCTTAGTTTTGTTTTTCTCCTTGCTTTTATGTGAAAAATGAGAAAGCTGGGCCATAGTTTGGGTGAGTTGCCCTAACAGGTGAAGTCTGGTCCCTGGGCTGCACGCAGCAACCCCGCTCTTAGGAGATCAGCATTTCAGTCAGTTCTGTCACCTGGAAACTGACGTGTGTGGAAAGACAGTGAAACTCCAGGTCAAAAGAGGGAAGGATCTTCATTTTTACTGACCATGCACATGTTCTCTGAAACAATAGGAGTTACTGGCCCTCTTCCCAGTTTCTTAGCAACACCAAACGGGCTCAGAGTGGAGGACTGCTCACATTCAGCGCAATGGTTGTGAGTTGAAGGAGCAAGATGCGAGTTCCTGATTTTTTTTCCTAATTCTATTGTTCTTGGTTCAACCTTGTAAAAATAGATGGCTAGTCCCACAGGAGCTATCAAGTGATCCACACCTAAGGTATCCCTAGAAGCTATGCTGAACCTTTTCTAAGTGTTAAAACAGCAAGGAAAATCTCTGTCAGGAGAGCTTTACCTCCGGAGAGAAGAAGGGATACAATAACAGGATGAAGATTAGGACTACCAAGATAAGTAATTGTAGGTTAGAATAAGGATGGCAGAAAAAACAATATAGACTGCTTTCAAAAGCAAAAAACAAAATAACAAGGTAAAGAAGAAACAAATTGCCATGAAATAAATTGGCAGGAATACTCTGTAGAGTGCTCTTCCCTAAAAATACTTTGGAGAGCAGTAGATAAAATACCAAAAATTATCTACATGCTGTATGGGCAATCTCAAGTCAGAACTCTTCATTCCTGTTAGAGCCAATAGCCCCTCATCATCGTTAATCAGAGCTATCATCTTTCAATCGATGTGGGTATCTAGTAATAGACATGGCTCTCCAGGACATAGTTTTTCTCCCATTGAAAGGAAACACCAGTTTCTTTATTATCTCTCTCCTTATTGTCTTCAGTGGGCTCTGAATACAGGAAAATGAAAGCTATGGTCAAGTGCACATGTAAGTGCATAGGGAAAGAGTTCCTTAACAAAAACTAGATTTTGTTTTACAGGATGAAGGATGAAATGTTTGCAAGATTTGTGATCGGCTCATTGTCTTTCATACTTGCCATAACTATATCTACAAAATATGTGTACAGATCTTCTAGTCTTGACCATCAACAGCATACTGGTTTGGGGTTTTTTGGACTCTAGAGCCAACATACAAGGTGTACATACTTATTTCCTGTTTAAATAATTTTTTTTTAATTTGTGGATTTTGACAGGCAACGCAACTCTGATTAAGTTGCCTGATACCCCCATTATCTGGACTGTAGATCTCTTTTTTAGCTTTTCAGAGAAAACCCTGAATTTTAGGGACTGATGAGTCTTCGCTAAAGTTCTAAGAAAGCATTTTCTTTCACGCTAGTCCAATCTGTCTCCTGCAGAACACATCATAATAGGATGAAAATTGCCTCTTACCTGTTGACCAGCTGAAAATTGCATCTTTAGCTGCTTTCTCATGGAAGCTTCAGTGGCTTCCTCCTCTTTAACAGCTAATTGAAATTCTTAGAAGAAATAAACCCCACTTGAGTAGTCTGCAGAATGCCTAATAAGGTATTACATGGCCCCCCCTTTTAGCATTCAATCATCAACTCCACTTCTCTGACTTTTACAGCAATCAGACTCCAGAGAATGAAGCTGTAGGACACAAGTGAGTATGCTGAGGGAGTCTTGGCAGTTTAGGAGAGATTGTTCTGTTTATTCCTGTGAAATGCTTGTGTTGTACTGGACATTTAGTGAGTAAGCTTTTATTGAGGGGAAGGCCTATAATTGTCATTCAGTTATCAAAAACTGGGGAAAGTCTCTCTCCAAAATTTATTTAGATAATATATAAAAACTTTCTGATCTAGCTTAAAATTTTAGTCAAAAATGGATTTTTCTAGCAGCCAAGAGGGAGAACAAGACATAGATGGTCATGAATATTTTTTGCTTGTTTGTTTGAAATACTCTGACTGCCATTTGTTTCCTGGTGCAGAGTTGAAGAGTGCAGAGAAGATACATTTAATTGCAGGCTACCAGAGGTCTGTGGCTCAGGGGTTACAGAGAGTTCTTTTGTATTCATGCATTCTGACAATGACTCTGTCCATTTTACACTTTCTAGTAATGCAAGCTGCCAAAGGGAGCTGGTTGAGGAAGGCTGGAATACATTAAAGTTGCAAGTTCAGGAGCAAAATATTTGAACTTCCTTTCAAAAGTATTTTGTCTCTTATTGCTCACAGTTATTGCTCACTTAAGGATATGCTCGAGCTCTGAGCTCCACAAAGGAAGTTGTGAGGCTCTGTACATCTATTCCACAAGTTATTTTGGTACCCTACATGTGTGGTCAGGTAGGTCCCATATTTCAAAATAAAGGGCGTTGTGAGAAGTAATGACAAACTTTACATTGTTGAGCTGCGTAGAATCATGTTACAGGGAAAAACTAGGAGTTTGATGATTGTCCAGGCTGGCCCATTGTGTTTCTACATTACTCTGTTTCACCCTTTTTCCTTAACTGCACAATATGGACACAGTGGGAGAAAGAGAAAAGGGAATGGTAGAAGCCTACAACTTTAGTCATACTTTTTCAGTTTGTTCTCAGTTGTTACCTAAAGATGTGAACCTTAATGACTTGGCAGCTAAAACCAAACTCACTTTCCAACCCACAGGGTACCAAGAAATTACAGTTGCAATTGGAATTGTATCTGTAAAGTCCTGTTATCTTCAAAGAGAATTAGGGAATGTGTGTAACCATAACTATAAATTTCCATGAACACATCAATAATTTTGCACATTTTTTGAATGTATTCTCCTCTGGTCTCCTTCATTATGCTTTACTCACCTTCTATATAAATTTTAATC
>WEIT01036121.1:2323-30607 GCA_013389985.1 Dryoscopus gambensis | reverse complement strand
AAAACCCAGGAAAGCGAATACCTTCATATTTTAATTTTTTAAAACCTTAACCTATCCTGGGCTCTGCTACATTGAGTGTAGCCACAAAATTTGGCTTGATGGTAGTAGTATATCAAACTTCTGAAACAAAGCAAGAAATTTGCATTGCCTGCCGTGATGTCCAGTAAATATCTGCAAAACCTTGTGTTGATATCTCCTACCACATATCCCTTTTTCCAGCATGACTCAAGGCCAATCTAGTTTTTACTTAATGGTCTTCTGTATAGTAGTTTTCTTGGATCCTTGAAGAACTAGAAGGCTTGAGTACAAATACAATGCAATAATACATATGCAAATATGCAACAGTTGCTTTGGCAGCCAAGAAAACAAACTCCATCCTGGGGTGCATCAAGCACAGCATAAACAGCTGGTGAAAAGCAGTAATCATCCCTCTGTATTCAGTGTTGGTGCAGCCTCACTTTGTACCCTGTGTGCAGTTCTGGGCATCACAGAGGAGACATGACACTTTTCCTCCAGTTCATCCACAAAGATCTTTAGTTGAACTAGGGAGTTTCTTTAGCCCTTTCTTTAAAAAAAAATAATCTATATAGAGAGAAAATGTTTCAGAAAACATAATAATTCAAAGAATCTTTACATCACTGATAACAAAATTTCACCTGCTTCTAATGATTCTTGAAGTTGGGTCCAGAGAGATGCATACAACCAAAGGGACTGATTGCCTATTTGTCAAAAGATTTTTCCACAGGATTTGAAGAGTACATGAAGAATGAAGGAAGAGAATGAGGAAGAGCTCTGGTGCACAGATTGATACAGATTTTTTATTCCAAGTGAATCTCAAGGGCAGTCCACGCAGCACACTGATTTGGCTTCATGTAGTTTGAGTGAATTCAAACTAGCATAGCTTGCATGGTGTAGGTAGAATGTCTACTAATGTGAAAGCCTGGCCCTGTGCCTCTAAAAACAGGACAGGCCTCAGTTCACATCTTGCCTACTGTGACTCCTTCTTCCAAAGTTAATAGGTCATTGCTTCAGCACTGATTTAATTTCTATGAACTATCAAAATCAACTCTTCTTGTTACAAAGCCTCATACAAAAAAAAAAAAAAGTGGCTAGATCGAACTCTGACAAAACTTTGAGCATTATTGAAAAGACAGAGCAGAAAAAGACAGGGCTGTAAATTACATGAGATAAGTGCTGGTTCTTCAGTGGCTCATGCATTGTTTAGGGTTAAAATCTGAAAAACAAATTTTACAGCCATTTATATCATTAATCAAATTTAAGCTCCCAGAAGTGTTAGTGCTTTCAGTTTGGAGGGATATAGTTCATGCTCTTTGCAGATCTAGGATAGTTTGCACGCTTAGTCACCTGAAAATCTTTCAAATGCAAAATGTAACATGGCTCAGTTTATGCACCTCATTTAGACTCTGTTTTTATTGATAGAAAGAATAGTTTCAGCATGTCATAAGCGTCATTCTAATGCCCTTCAGAAATAATACCTGCATGATGATAGATATTAAAAACATTTTGGATGTTTTGGTGTGTACAGAACCTTTCAGCTCATCACACAAATAAGAGAGACAAAAGCATGTAAATTTAAGTGAAATTCACACAAGGGGAAAAGGGTCTGTAATGGTCTAAACCCATATACGTCATAAGACCTGCATCCTTCCCTGACTGCTGTGTTTTCTTTATTAAATGGTAAACTCTTAGGGACTGTCCCTCAATAAATTAATATGTTGAATATTAGAGATCAACCTTGTTAGGGACTCTAGATGCTAATGTAATACAAATCATGTAAATAAGTATGACTTCCTCTATAGTCCTTAATCTAGGAATGTCACATTAAAAAGTTAATCACTGAATAAATCTACAAGCATTTGTGGAAGCAAAAGAGAGTCTAAGACCTTCTTTATGGGTAATCACCCTTTGTGTTGGCAGATAGAGGTGCACTTTTTCCCTTTGTTTTCCCTGTGGTTGCACAAATCCTTTACTCTCCTCTGTGAGGTAGCCCAGCCTCTGTGGAAAGCCACCTCATGGCTGGTGTCCACCACAGTGATTTGCCAGTAGGAGCTATAGACTCACTCCCTTCAAGATGGAGAGTATCTAGGGTGGTAATCTAACTGGTTGGCTCCCACAAGGATGGTAAATAATTGTTTCTGAATGAAAATATTAATTTTTAGGTTTTCCTGGTCCATTGTGTCAGACATACTCTGAACATGCCTGATGGTTCACCTAGGAAAGTTAGGAGACATTTAGGTGCTTCTGTAGACATCTCTGAACTGCTTAGCCAGAAGGTAGGTCCCCAAATGCGCAAACTGGGACATGCCCGGGCAGGCAGAGGGTGGATTTGGAGCTCCAAAGTGGACTGATTTCAGGTACTTCTGCAGAAGCCACCCAGACTGCTCTCTGAGGCTTCAGCTCTGCAGTGTTGTCTCATTGTGAGCCTTGACACAAAATCAGTAACCTGAACCTTGGTCTGGACCCCCAGTTTCTTTGCTATTCTTGCTATGAATATATTGTAGTAAAACTAGATCTCTGAATCAGTTGAGCTGGAAGAACTTAAAAGATCCACATGCTTGGACAAACTAATACCGAGGCTGTCTGAGTAATGAAAATGTTGGGTAAATGCTTGTGGAGTGCTTTACCGCTTCTCAGTCCATATAAGCCATAAACAGCATGTGTCCAGCATACAGAGTTTCCCGAATAGAGCAATATATTCCCACTGTCCTTGAAAATTGTTGCATTTAAGATGGCTTTCTTCAGCTATCCTTGTGCTGAACTAGATGCCAAAGTGTTTGGCACTCCATCAAACCAGATAATCTATTTCCAAAGTAACAGCTCATTTAGCATTAAAATTGGCACTTAAGGGTAGATATAAAATGTAAATTAAATGTAGGATATGAGTAAATGAGGCTACTCTTATACTTCAATTTTTGTATTGGCACCAAGGTTGACAATTTTACCCAAATCATAAGTACTCTTTCTCTTTTTAAAAGTATGGTTTTCAATTTCATTTGTGGCATTGCTTTCAAAGCAGAGAAACATCACCTTCACTACCAGTTCACATGAGAGTAAAATGACTATCAATCACAGTGGCTTGGAAAGAGCTGGTAAGATTTCAAAGCTAGGGGTAAAGATAAAAGAATTAAATTAAGTAATGCTAGAATGAAGCAATCAAGATTAAATGTGTTCTCAGCTGTTGTGTTAACCAGTTCTGAGTTTTTATCGAACAAAAGATTAAAGAAATGAACCTTTAACAGTGACCTATCTCAGTTTAATGTTTTTTAAGTTCAAGCTTGCAGCAGCTGAATTTCTCCTGTCACTTAAAGAAAAACACCTGACATTATTATGTCTAGTTAATGGCTCTCAAAAAGTTAACTTAACACTCGTGATGATCATGCCCAAACAGGCTTTGAGATTTAATTAGAACCCTAAGAGTTTTGAAAATCCCATATAGTAAGTAAACTTATGGGCTGATTATTTAAAAACTGCTCAAAAATCTTGAAATGAATTATTTATTTAAATGAATTAAATTAAACATAACTGAATTTAACTGAAAATAATGAAAATAATTCTTAAAATGTGAAGAAAGCCCAAGAAATCTTATTTGGTAAATGCTGTCCTGAGAGAAAAAATGCCAGTGGATGATGAGTGAATAGCCTTGATGAAACTAGTGTAAATTCAAACCATGGTTGTCATATCTAGCAAGAATTTCCAATAGAAATTTGAGAGCTCATGACTCAATTCTCTTCAAAAATATGCAATATCTTTTCCAGGGTAACTGTTAGTTGTTTGAATTCGTTCACCTACCAGCATCCCCCCAGAACTAAAGTTCTTGTTATTGTGGTTTTGCCTTGCACTGTGAAACAAGAGATGGAGGGCCAGAGAGGAGTACACTTGAATCAGGGGCCTCATGATGAACATACCTTGGGAACATCCTGGAGAACAGGCTGTCACCTCCAATTCTTAGGGCTGCAGCAGGACATCATGGCTTCTGGTGGCTTTTTCTCTGAGTCATCTGCCCCAGCAATCAACACACAGCCCAGGGCTGCCTGGCAACCGTAGTGTCTCTTCTGCTTCTCAGTGCATTTGTGTGGGCAGCCAGTTCACAGGCGATGGAGCAGGGCTGCCAGTGGCCTGCCAAAAGGGAGACCAGTGCGTAAACTAAGACTGCTAGTACAAACCTGGCATTGAAGTCACATGGTGTGTACAAGACTCAAGCACACAGTTGCTTCTGGGTTTTATTTTAATGGTCTTTCTCAAGAAAAGTAAGGTAAATTAACTCAAACACATGAAATTCAAATGGGGGAGCTAAACTGCAGTAAGCTTCAGTGTGGATGTTCCACCTAGAGTGATGTGCCTTAACCTGATTTCAGGCTTTTGTATAAAGAGTGATTGGCTCAAAAATCAAGACGAGTTCAAAAGCAATGTTTATTTCATTGCCATCCCTGACTCCACCTTTCCATCCTCACCTTACCACCAGTTCCCACACTGTCCCGTAGGTGGAAGATCTCTAGGTGTTTCTTCACCTGTAGCAGCTTAGCAGCGCTGCTCACCCAGCTCACACACTGGGGTCCAACATGTAGGATCCTGCCTGATCCTCCAAACAGAGTCCCACATGCTGTCCAATCTCAGCCTCTCCAACTGCAACATCATGAGACAGGCTGAAGAACTAACCAAATTAAAGGCCTAGCTCTTTTGGAGGGTAGAAAAGAAAAGGTCCGTGTTTAACAGCCATGGAGAGAGGGGAAGAAGAGCAGATGGTTTGGTGTATTTTCACAGTTTGTTTAAGCCATTCACAGTGACAACTGCATTGACAGACACCTGATGGGTTTCTTCCACCACCTCACATCCACATCGGACATGGGCTCATGTGGTCATCTGGATCAGGAGCTGATATGGCTGAAAAATAACTCTGTAAATGAGTAAATGTGAAAGATTTATGTTTAACCCAGGTCACTTATCTAATCAAGTTCTCTTCAAAGCCCTGCAAATGGTTGTACTGACAAAATGAGGGAGTGATGGAAGAGTGGGAATGAGTAACCTGAGGTATGAAGTAGTATGGGTTGCTTGTGCTGCACTAGAGTTGAAATAAATATGGGTCAAATGACAGACTTAGTAGCTTTTTTAAAAAAAACACTTTCACAAAGGAACATCTCACACTGGAAAAATATTCAGGAATTCAAAGAAATTGGAAGGTTTGCCTTGTTCACAGGAATTCACAGATAGATTTTAAAAAGAATCAAGCATCAAGATTGTCAGCTTTCCTCTTTTACTTTAAACTTGTCAGCACCATGTTCTCAAATACCTAAATCACATCATTTTCCTCTGAGCACCAAAAAAAGGTCTCCATTTGGTGCCTAAGTGCACTAAGTATGCTTGAGGAATGAGACCCCAGAGGATAGTGAGTGTCTGGCTGCTAATGTGCTTCTTCAGTTTTCAGCATATGCCGAGGGAAGAAGGGAAGCCAAGAATCCCAAATGCTATTTCCCCATGCAGCACATTCTGCTATGGGGATGATGCTGAGCTTGACTTCAGAATTCAAGAATCTTGCAATTTTCTTTCTACAATTGATTTTATTGCTTTCTGGTCTTATTTTCAATACAAATCAGTGACAGAGCCAATTTCTTTAGTAGCTGCAAAAAAACGTTTCAGAGTCAACCATTGTAACAAGTAGCTCTCACAGAAAAATCCTTGGTGACCAAAAAAATGGGGGGGACAGGTAAATCCACATAAATGCTGTTGCATTAAAGTAAGGAGTAGGTTTGAAGCAAAATTTTATGACTGATGAGTAGGAAGTTTAATCTAGAGCTATCAAACATTTGTCTAATAAAGACAAGGCTTGATGCTTCTAAAAACCATGTCATGAGCATGTAAAACTCCTTAAATCAACAAAAATGGAGACTGGAAGTGCAAGAATAAGAATCAAACCTGAGAACCAAAAATTACATCCCAGAAAACTAAAGAATAAATGAACACACAGAAGGTTACCCAACAAATCAAGGCACACATTGCCTGAAATTGAGGTTCTGAAGAGCCGTTCACTACATCCACATCTTGGAGGGAATGTGTAAGACTCCAGCCAAGTGGTGGCGGTGGTGGTGGTGGTGTTGGTGGTTTCAGTTTCATCTTTCAGCCCCAGCACGAGCTCTCAGTCTTCCCACACCACTCACCCTTTTCCCATGAAACATCACCAACCTGGTCATGCAACCACAGCTTCTTGGGGCCTGTGCTGTGAATGAGATCCTTGAAATGTTCCCTTTAAGAAAGACTCTACTTTTTACTGTAGTTAATTTACTGGTCAGTCTGACTCTGCAGGATAAGTTAGTCCAGCGGAACTTAGGAACATGATTTACTGGTGGATTTGGCAGAGCTGAGTTAATGATCAGACTCAGTGATCTTAGAGGTCTTTTCCAACCTAAATGATTCTATGATTCCATGACTTTTTGTGTTAATATTCTCCTTCAGTATCTCACTGCCTCAGGCCCTAATTTTGGAAAGGATTCCATTGAATATGCTTGAGCCCTACTGAAGCTGGGCATATGGCTAAGTACTTCCTTGATCAAGCATGTGCATATGTGCTTTCTCAGACTGATGTCTTAGATCATAACTTATTTGCAAAATACATTATTAACTCTCTGGCATGTTTTGTGAGAACATGAATAAACAGATAAATAAATAAAGCCAAATAGTTTCTCTATTTTGGGGTAAAGAGAATTTTTTTGGCTAATCTTCCTCTGCTATGTTCTGAATACAGTTGAAGTGTATCTTTTTACCTCTATTTTGGGGTTTAAAAAACAAATTGAATAGAAGAAATTTAAAACGAGCTTTCAGATTTTTAAAGGTTATTAGTTGTTGTTTGCTGACTAGATGTAAAATATTGTCTCTGGCAAAATGTTTGTAGGAAGCACTTGGCTGTTTTTGTATAATTGAAGGCCCTAGAGTGATAAAGTCTAAATAAATTCAATAGACTTGACATATTCCTCTTTTTTACATTATTCAAATAATAAAAACCCCATTTACATTCTGTCAGAGACCTTAACAGAAGGCTGTCAATTGTGACAAATTTCACAAAGCAATACTTGATGCGTGTTTATGTCTTTTTGTGCTTGTAGCTGTCATGGAGTGATTAATTCAAGCCAAAAGCTTTATTTGGTAAATTTAATATCTTTATGGTGTCAAATATCTATGTAGAGAATTCAGTTTTGAGAAAACAATTAATTATTCAACTTTTCCAGTAATCAGTTTTTTGAATCATTTAATGCTATAATCATTCATGGACCCTTGAAAATCAGGCTGTGTTCTGTAGACATGGTTACTCACATCCCTGAAGTGGGATCCTTTTGCTCTGATGTTTGTCTGGGCATGGGAGAGTGTCTGATGAAGACTTTCCCACATGCACAGGTGAAATATTTTCCAGTGTTCTATGGGCATGAAGCTTTGAAAATTGCTTTTCATAAACACCTATTCCAACTTAAAAACCTCTATTGAAACTTCTGTAGGAAATTATTTTGAAAAAAACCCCTATATATAGTCCACCAAAAAGTCTCAATAAAATTCATTATCACATATTTGTTAAACTGTTTAACATTACTTGTCTTTCAGCTATACTGCCTGGACTTATCCAAATTCAGACACCTGAACAAGATGTGTCCACAACTGGAACATTTGCTCTGACTAGTCAGTACAGACAGCTTCTCCCCCTTGGAAGTGACTCGGGTCACCCAAGATCTGAGCTGCAGTCACGGGTTGCCTCTCCCTCTGAACTGGATGTGTAGAGAGCCTACAGAATCCAAGCCTCATGATGAGAAGGTTCAAACAGATGCATGGAGTGCAGCGTCCTGGCTTTAAAGCAACACCTGAGCAGCTGTGAGGACTTAGTTCTCTACTACTTTATTCCTTGGCTAACTAGTGCAGTTTTTTGATAGCTATCCAAAATAAAGCAACAGAAAATGTTAGCATTTGGAAGCTCTTTTATAAGGAGAAGCTAGTCTTTGAGCTGATATGGTTTTCTAGAATAAGTGTTCTTGAAGAGGAATCTAGATCAAAATCTTAGAAAGGTCAGCAGGCCAAAGATGACTTCGGCTTATACTTTTTTTCATGTGATCAAGAAATCTGTCATGTATTCATAATACAACAAAAATGTGTACACGCTTTCTGAAGTACAGAAAATGGGAAAAGGTAAAAATTATGTAATATTTTTGGAAAAAAACCCCTAAAAATTAAGCCAACAGAGCAAATTTTTGAATGGCTAACAGAAACGTGGTGTCTCAAATGCCTCATCTGCCTTCAAAATCCACTGGAAAAGCTGTATCACAGAACACAAGAAGCATAAGAACTTAGCAGATTGAGAGAATACTATATACGTCTATATGATTTTTCTTAATTAGGCATCCTCTTTCACTCACAGTCTGAGAGAGGACATTGGTTTAGACTGCCTTTTCCTCTCATCTGACATTTGTTTCTTTAAAAAAAAACTATAAAAACAATCAAATGGAGTTTAGATTGCAAAAATATTACGAGATTGCACCAAGGTCAATCCTGTTTTCACTAAATGGATTTTCTTCATTTATCTAATGCAACTTTAGATATATTATGCTGATCAAAGCAGTTGTTCATTGGCTAGATGATCTTCATTGAACTGTAAAGTTCATAAGGGAAGATGATTAATTCATATATGTATTGTTTATGCTGTCTTTATTAAAGAAAGTATTCCAATTATCATTTAAATAATGGTATTTGATTTTTAAATGGACCAAATATGCAAATATTATTCTACTGCTGTACTGAGCTGATACATTACACTTGAAAATAAAAGAAGTGTGGGCCAATTGTGCTTCAATTTATAGCTGTGTGATGACAGAGCTGATTTACTTGTGCAAGGAAAATGACTTTGTGTTTACCCCAGTGCAACAGATAATCAGATGTGAGCCATTGGAATGAATATCTCTGGGAAACTTTGACACATTATCTTTGAAAATATGATATTCACTTACTGTTAGGAATGAATGATTTAAATCACAAATTTGGGGCATTATTTTCCTTGGGCTGTTACACTTTCAGGACATAAAGCTAGCTTGGAGAGAATTGCCAGCTATCTCAGTTTTCATTAATGAGAGAAACTTCAATCTAGAAATCCATGCAAAACATTACAGATAAGCCAGTAAGTAGAGAAAATGTGCTTTCATGCAATAGCTATTAAAAGAAAACTCTGCTCCTGATGAGAAAACTTAAACCACCCCAAATCAAAGCAACCCCCACCCCACAGGAAAAGTCCTGAGGTCAGCAATTCAATACTTTGTTTTTCTTGATCTGTATGGTCACATATTAATAATGTCTGGGGGTGGGGGCATGTTAAGTATGAAGGAATTTGGGATGTTTTCATTATTGCTGGGCAAATAACTCTTGAAAAGTAAGCATCTCTTTTATGCATAGATCAAGTGAACTTGGCAGCAGCAGTGTCATTGATGCTAACAGTGTGTGACAGGAAACAAACCCATGTGACTGCTGTGTTTTGTAAGGCGAGCTCTTGTGTAAGATTCCGGTACATTCTTTTCCAGCTATTCTCTCAGAAATTTGAACTTGTAATTAAAGGCAACATTGAAGCATATCCAGCACTGACAGTCTTGATGCTGTTTCTTCTCCACATTAACGTGCAAACCAGCTTCAGTTAGCATGCAAGGAGATACTGTATAATTAGATTCATCGTCCATTATGAACAAATATGTGTTTTGGGGAGGGAGAGAATGTGCCAGTGTTTTCTAATCAAACGATCGGGATTTTCAACTCCTCGTAGACAAGTCATTTTCTCATAGAAACTCTAATGACCATTTTATTTTATCAGTTGGAACAAAATAGATGCATCAAATTCAGGTTGCTTGTAAGGATATATGAGCTATTAGAAAAGCAAATCAATTCATTTAAAAAAATCATTTGGAATGCGACACATTTCTTAAAGTAAGTATTTACTAAAATTGTAGCCAATATCAAAATACAAATAAATAGCCAGATACTGATTTCTGGAAAGATGAGCTATAGTATGTTTCATATAATATGCATCATCATTTAACACCCTAGAGTCCATCGGTAATAAGCACAGAGCTTGGCAATGTATATGTTTTAAAGATCTTCAATAATATGTAATATCGATTTTTAGTAGTACAAACATAGGCACTGATATGACATGACATGATATGTTTAATACATCAGCTGGTGACTTCAGTGTTGGGTTTGAATTCTGAAATTAATTTTGAGTGATAAATTAAAAACAAATTAGCTGACATGAAGAAGAGAGTGAAAAACTAAAATATATGCTTTATTAGGAATCTTAATTTTTCTTTTCCCTGTGGTTTGGAGGTGTATTTTATTTGCTACGCAAATAATGAAACACTTGACAAAAAAATAAAGCAAAAAATACCAATCATTTAAATTTCTGAATTAAATATCCTGTAATGGCTACACAAGATTATAGGATTAGATCTTGATTTCCAGGTTCACAAAATCCACATTCTTTATTTCCATAGAACTAGTAATAAAGTAGCATGCAAACAGAATCTGTTCCTTCTCAGATTATTGAGTAATGTTACAGAATCAAATTTTTATAGTGCATTTCATAAGAAGCAACATGAGAAAATATATCAAATATTTTTAAAGTTCAATTCTCAAGAAATAAACAATAATTTAAATATTATGTTTTCACCTCCAAAGACAACTACCAACCTCGTGGAAATCAGTCCAGACACACACAGATAATATATCAAGGAAGTAGTAACTCAAAGGTATCAGCATAGCCATTGAAGGTTTCTGGGTTATCTACAGCTCCTTCAGAAGGTGACCTTCTGACAATTTTTGCAGATAGCCTAATAGAAACAATCTAAAAGAGAGTATTTGATCATGGGCAGGTACAAAATTATCTATCTGTTTATATGTTTCCATCACTAAATCATCAGCCAAACACTTTTTGTTAGATGTTCCCTCATGGACACAAAATTCATACTCATCAGATATTTCTCCACCATCCAGACTTGCTCAAATGGTTGCTTCCTGTAGAAAGGAAACCTGTTTGTTACCTGGTTTAGCTCAGCCTCTTTCAGGGAAAGATGATGGATCTATTCCTTATTTTTCTTTTTGGGTTTTACCATTTAACATTATTTCTTCCTCCAACTGTGTCAAGGCTTTCTGAAAATTCAGCTCTAGGCACTGCAGCTGAGGGCAAAGACTTCATAGAAGTGAAATTCTATTACACAACTGGCTTATCCAAAGCTTTTTTGGGTAAGTAACAGTCTTTCCATCTATTTTGGCTGACTTTTAATGACTTTTACTAAAAACATAAAGTGGAAGATTACTTCAGATGGACCTGTATTTCTTCATTATTTTAAAGAAGAAAGAGATAGAAAGGATGTTTTTGAGCATCCTTTCTGTTATCACACAAGAACTTCAGCAGATTCTGAGAATATTCATAAAATATGCAATCTGTGTTGTATTGCAGTGAATTCATCATTGTACAGATATTTGACAATATATTTAACAAGAAGACTTTTTAATAACTCCAATTGGTATGGCTTCAGTTGGCTAGATTTTACAGAAAATGAATGCCTGATACTGCTATGAATCTGATTCACTATAGACAAAATCAGTGAGGAAACAATATCCTGATAGGCCATGAACTTAAAGCTACATAAAAGGTAGTCTTGATTTTCTTCCTTTCATAACATTTTTCATTCTTTTTCTTACTGCTGAGAAATAGAGGCTTTCCCTAGTTCATCTAGTAATTCACTCAAAAATTATGTATGTTTAGAAAAAGCATGCAATTTTTTCCCCAAAACAAGGGAGGCCCAGCTATGATACAGTGCTGAGATTAAAGTTTCAGCATGTACTGAAATATTCCAAGTTCTTTATCATTTCCTGTCAGAAATGATATCATGGTTACTGCTTTCTCCAAAAGTGCAAATAACCTTTGCTGCTATTAGGAAAAAAGCCAGTTATATATACTTCATCTTCAGGTAAAGTAAACCACTAAAATTTGCATTACATGGGTATATGCAATTGAGAAATCTTTGACTGTCTCCTAACTGACTCTGATTTGTGAAAGACTGTCATGAAGCAGTTTTTAAGAATAATTCTGTTATCTCTGAAAAGCTGAGCAGCTTGGTAACTGCTGTTAAATGCTCTTTCAAATGCCTAATACATGGTCTACCCTCTGGGATCTTGACCAGCAGGGTGGAACAGCTGGTGTTCATTACTGACAGGATAGCCTCAGAGAATTTAGGAATCCACTGAGTCCTTTGATTTTAAACCTGTGCTCCCTCTACACCTAATGAGAAATAGAATATTTTCTGATAATCACACATTTAAGTTGTGAGTAGCTCAGTATTAGCCTGCTAAATGTTTAACTGAAATGCATATTTACAGCATCTCTTGAGAACCAATCCAAAACCAATTAAAATATTAAAAAGCAGCATTTTTACCATATCAGTTTTAGAGGACTGTATCTATAGAAGTCTCTTACTGTAAAATATAAGTAGTTACTGTCCAATTTCCCAAAGGGTATTTTACTTTAGACTTCACAAAGATTCAGGTGTCTCAGAAAAGAGAATGTTTTAGAAGACACATTTTTCTTCTCATAAGTATTAGTTTGTTTCAGCACAATTGTGAATTATTCTCATGAGTAACCACTAAAATTGATGTTTTTGCCAGTGGAGTTATTCAAACTGGTTTGATGAATGCATGAAAGCATAAGTTCTCCTATTCAAGTGCAAAGGCTTTGCACACACTGAGACTCCTGAGATGCTTGTGCATGGCACAGGATCAGGCACATGGTGCCAGAGTTATTCTCCAGTTGTGAAGTGAGGGAAAGGATTGAAATTTGATAGACTATTCTATCTGTATTTCTGAAGATATATTTCTGTTTTACTTTTGGAGTTACCACCTTCATTTACCTACACCTGTTAAAACTGAAGATCAGAGTCTGTAAAATTTTGTCTTCACAGCATCAGTGAGATGTGAGAAAGAACTGGTTTACCCATATTGTGGAGGAGAAACAGTGGCATGTGCACATGTCTACACGGCAGCTCCCAGAGCACCAGGCAGGCAAGTGAGGACCTCTGTCAGAAGCCATCTCACAGGGGCCTTATTCCCCACCTTTCATAGCCACACTTAGTGCTGGGAGGCCACAGGGTCAGCTCTGTCAAGGAGTTAATTCAGATTCAGATTAACCACTTTTCTAACAAGTTAGTTTTACCCATATGACTTTCTTGCTCCAGTTCACTATACAGTTGCACGAACTCCTATGTAACTGAAAGGGAGGAGAGTGCTTGTGGGCAGGAGGGGAAGGAGCTGTGCTCTGTGAGCTGCCATAGTACAATGTGCACCTGAGGAGCTTTGTGGCAGTTCATGGTGCTGGTGGAAGTACAGCAGAGGCTCATCCTTAGAAGTTATTCTGTGTCTGACTTCCCCTGAAATTAGTGCTCTGAACCTATCTGACTTTTTGAAGGTCATGTAAAATGTTTCTAATAGTGCACAAAATTAACATAGTTATGCTGTGTGGAATAGGTGAAAGAAGCTATTTCAATCCTGAGGGCCAAGGAAGCTTTACATATACCTTTGGTGATCCACATCTTTACTCAATAATAACACACACACAAAAAATTAAAGAACTGTGTCTGCAGGCTGCATGGAATGAAGGAATAACCCATTTGAGAATTTTTGGGGGGTCCTTGTTAATAAAATATAGTATTTTCACTGAAAAATTCCAGGTGTTAAGCAGAAGACAAAGGCCCACAGAACTTTTCTTGCTATTCCTGAATTAGCCATTGAATTACACTCCCAAGACAGGCCCACATTTTGAATCTTTGCAGGCACAGCTAAGTCTATTGGGAGCAAAGATATCTTAGGGCTTTAAGCAACAGAAATATGCTAAAAACCTCCAAACCCTAACCCTAACAGGTTCCATTTAACAAGTAAACAGGGTGTTTTCCTGTGCAGCTTATTCTGAGAGAAGTACTGGCAAAGGAGCTCCTTCTCTTGTATGAGCTGTTTCTGCACTGGAGGGAGGAGGGATAGCATTAGCTCTAGCAGTGCAGCTATCGCTTTTGAGTATAGACAAGCCTTAAGGAGACAAGATACTGGCAGGAGGGCCAAAGCAAAAGATACTGTTGGGCACATATCTGTGGAAAAAAAAATGTCCCAACTGCTGTCTGGCACACTTTGCAAAGAGCAAAAATCTAAAACTGCCCCAAGCTGGACAAAGTTATACTTTCCTAATGCCTATTCACAGTGGGTTCTACTGAAGAAGGATGTAGAAGTCAGTTTAGCTTCTTCAGCAGAATCCTTTTTCTGTGTAACTTCAGCTGTCCTGCTTTCTTTGTAGTACAGCATACACTGCTGATGCTGAAGGTCCTGCATGGCAGAGGCAAGATGGCAGAACATTTTACAAAGAAATACAGACCAGCTATCTTCTTTACGTGCCACATGTCAAGCCAATGCTTCAGTTCATTTTCTTCATGGTAATGTTTTCCATTTTTCTAAGAAAAGAAACAGAAGAAAGATGAAGAACCTCTTGAACTAAGGACTTATGTGTCACATGCAGATGAGAAACCAGTTTCATCCACTCAGATATCGCTTGTCTGTCCTGTGTCTGAAGATGTGAGTCCATTATGACTGAACAAGATCTGAGATAGTCTCAAAACACTGATAGAAACTGGCCTGATTCTCACAAGTTAATCATGTCAGATCCAGTCAAGTTAATTAGCAAACAGTGTTCTTGTTCTGTGATATCTATGTTTTATATAATTCCTTATTTCCACTTACTGCTGAAAAAATATTAGCAAGCTTAACACTGAGGATGAATTGTATTTCTCATCGAGTTGGGTTTTTTTAGCTTAAAATGCATGTCACAAATCTTTTTTAAGGACTTGTCAGCTGCATTCCTTATCCCTATAAGCATCCCTAATATCAAATGCATCATATACACTCAGCTAGGGCTGTGTTTAGATTGGTATGCAGACACAAATGAAGAGTTAGTAGGGAAAATTTTTTCATATCGTGTTACTCTACATGAAAGACATCCATGCTAGAAGGTATGTTTTGAGTATTAAAAGATACAGAGGCACATCTTGTCTCTACCAGAATCAATAATAGTTTTGGGAAGGACAAGGTTAGACTCAAAGATTCTGATTATAAGAGACATCTCTGTGGATGACATTTTTGTATGAATGAAACTATTGTTTTTAATGAAAGCTTCCCTGAAGTATATGCCCTGCCACATGGCCAAAATCCCTCATCTGTACTGATTTTGTATCACTTAAAAGTTATGAAGGCTTTTAATGCCTATTGCTTCTGGACAAAAGTACTAGTCTTGAGGAATAAATTTTGTTTGGTACTACTCAAAATTATTCAAGGATATTTTATGTTCCTCTGTAGGCAATTATACTTGTCACATCATTTATTTTATTGGGGAAAGCTACATTTTTCCAGATTACTCGTGTTTTATTATATCTCATTTAAAGGAGGTAGAAATCAAGTCGGGGTTTTTTTCTACATGTGAAAAATAAATTTCAAACAATATAAATGTTATTACTTATTCATACCACTGGAATGATTAAATAGGGCACAAACATTCACAAGAAAAAAAAAAAAGAAATCCCAGAAGAGCAGGCCTTTTAATTTACTTTTTTTCCCCTGTACTCTCTAATTAGAGGTATATGCCACATTATCAAATGTAGCCTTTAAAATAAAAAGCATTTATTGAGGCCAGCTCTAGAGTTTTTTAGGGTTTTTAGGTATGGCTTCTAAAAAGATTGTAAGAGCAGTTTACCATGTATAATAATAATTCCACAGAAGCCCACTGTGTTTTTCATTATCAGCAAATGCCAACCACTTTGTCCCCTGCCATCCTTGGCACTGCTGCTGGCATCTAGTGTAGGACAGTCTGCAGCTGATGTGTCTGTACAGAAAGAAAAAGGGACTTAGATGGAAGTGGGACTGTGCCTGCAGCGCTATGTAGAAGACGCTGCAGTGAGGGCAGAACTCAGAGGAGCTGCGTGGTGGCAGAGTCTGGCAGCAACCAGTGCCTCAAGATCCAGCCCTCCCACCCGTATCAGAGGCAGAGGGGCAAAGATTAATGGGGATTAAAGGGGTATTTCAGGGTATTTTTAGCTTGATTCCATGTTCATTTTGACATTGGTCTCTGACTCTTTTGCATGAACATTGCTTCAGGTGATATCAGACAGGGTTTGAGATACATGCTGACCCTGTTGCTTTTGCTGACTGAGTACACTTTCAGCACATATTTAGAGAAAACCCCATGGAGGGGGCTGGATAGGCCACAAGGGCCAGTCCTCAAGACAGGAGCATTTGAACTGTGTCATTCATAAGAAATGTCTTTTGAACCTGTTTTAAAAGGCCCAGAGTCTCCATCTTCATGCCCAAAGATCAATTCCTGTGCCTCTTGACCCTTTTCATTAAAGCTGCTTCCCTGGGATTTCCATACTTTGAAATGCAAGCCACCATTTCTTGTCCTGTAATGGACACCACAGGGAACAAACAAGTCCACTTTGCAGCAAATGAACTGGAAAACTGTTTTCACATTCCATTTTCTGTGTTCTGTGCAATAAACAGTGCTAAATCTTCTACCATATATTGTGGCTTTTGGTAACTTTTCCTCAGTTTCCATTGTTTCAGAGCTGTTACACCCCAACCTATGTGGTGTAATCCAGCTGAGACTTTACAAGTGTCCATTGGTATAGAAAGATTATTTTATATGACTTGATGATCAACTAACCTAGAACAAGTTTCACCTTTTCACGCAAGTAGGGCAACATTGCCTTAAGATCTCATTGAATAACCTGTATCTCCAGATTCTTTCTCTATGAACTGGTACCTCTTCCCTTACTCATTCAGATATTTCTTTTTCATCCCAATGTGTGGCACTTCTCTTTCCACGAAAGTAATCTTACAGTTTTGGCTAGGGCCTCTGGATTTACAGCCATTCAGCAGTTCAGGTTTCCAGATTTTAAAAAATATGGAAAAATGTTCTTAATATTGCAAGGTAAAGGCAATCTGTACATGAGTCCAGTGCTTCTAAATTGTGTTATTCCTGCTGTGATTACCCAAATCCACTGGACACATTTAGCACTCCCCAAAAATGCCAAACATCAAGTCTGTTGCAGATGAGACTCCCAGGATTGTATCTAACTGGCCAGGTCTGCAGGAATAAGGAACTGTGTGCCTTTTCCACCTGAACACTGAAAAACAGCTTCAGACTATAATGGAAATGAATCCTATGTACAAATAAACCATTGGTATTTGAACCTGACTTAGCACTTTTTCTTTGCCAATAAGCATACCCCTCACTATGACTGGTATACTTATAAGTACTAAAAATAAATGTATGAAATTAAACAAATTAACAAATTCCATCTGTCCTGGGTTACAATGTATTCTATTACCATCTTCATGAGCTGTTGAAACCAGGTGTAGCAATGTTCCCTGCCTCCTCCCTCCGGACTGTCTTCTGTTAACGGGCCCGTCAATGCCTTGCCTCATTACTCACCATCCCATTGTGAGATGCTCCTCCCAGGGGGAAGGAGCCAAGCATTCCCTCCTGGATATAATCTGCGATTTGGAACAGCAAAAGCAGCCTTACCTGCTGGGTTTCTAGAGGACAAGAGCTACACAACCACCAATGGACTTCCCGAGGAGGACCAGACCTTTTCTAAAAGATCACCGCTTCAAAGAGAACTGCAGCTATCACCCGATCGGACTGCTACCACCACCCTGCCCGGCAGGGTGTCAGGTCATACCCCGACTCTGTCAGGTTAAACCAGTGTTTCTGTATTATTGCTTTGTTATATATATATATTAGTAAAAAACTGTTATTCCTATTCCCCATATCTTTGCCTGAAAGCCCCTCAATTTCAAATTTATAATAATTCGGAGGGAAGGGGGTTGCATTTTCCATTCCAAGGGGGGCTCCTGCCTTCCTTAGTAGACACCTGTCATTTCAAACCAAGACACCATCTAATTCATTACATTAAAAAGTGGAAATACAGAGGTTTGGACTCAGGAAAAGAATAAAAAGTCAACCAATGTAAATCAGTTTCTGCTTGCTGATCTCAGATTGTGTTTTGTACTACCCATGGAGTTACAAGTAAATTCAATTTTTAGATGGGGTTTGAGTGGGTTTGTGAACTGCTTGGGATGAGACCATCCTCCATTCACTGGGAAAATGAAGGAACAAACAGAAGTCAGGCCATTAAAATGAAAGAACACAAGGAAATGTTGTTTAATATATGGACTGTAATAACAATTCCTGTGATTTTTCAGGTACGTATATATTAATATGTCTGTATCCATGAAAATGTGTTGTTACACGTCTGTGGATTGCAGAAACATCTTAGCTGTGATTTGTGATGTTTCCTTTTTATACTCAGAATGCTTGACTCTGCACAACTGAGCTATACAAGATGCAGCCACAAATGATGAGAATGTTCTCACTCAGTACCAGCTATTTATAATTCCAGTATGCAAGCTTATCTAGCTTGTGTAATAAACCGTGGAAACATATACGGGGAGCTTTGGGTGGAATGACGCTCTTCATATCAGCCTTGGAGGACATGTGATCAATTAGCTTAAAGGAGATGATTAACTGTTAGAAGGCCAAAGCTAAGTGAGGTAAAACCCTTGATGTTTATAAGAGATAGGGAAGAAGACTTAAGAAGGTGAGTAAAATTAAAGGTACAATTTTGGATTCCTGCATAAGAATTTAAACATACGCTATATACAAATCCAAGTAGACAAGATGGTGATCCAGCAGCACAAATACATGTGGATTTATGTACATTGCTGCTCAGCAGAACAACTTCTCCATGCCTTTTTCCTGATAGATTTCTCAGATCTGAATTACTCTGTTGGCACAGGAGTTTTTCTGCCAGTACATGAGCTTTTCTCTACATGTCAGTGACAAACATGTTGGCCCCATTTACACTTGTCATGGGTTAGCACAGCTTGGAGTTTTAGTTAAGAAAAACTTCCACCAGCCACGGAAGTGATGTTTTTTGCAAGAAGTTGTTGTAACTTCCTCCAGACCTGATAGAACCAGTCAATTAGCTAATTTTGACAACTCTGTTAAGCCACTTGAGAAGCTGGATACACCTCTGTAAAAAAACCATTTAAAGATGACCAAGCCTGGGAATCTCTCTCTTGCTTCCGGTCTTTGGACAGGTAACTGAACCTGGCTGCTCAGCCCGGTGGGCCGGGCTGGGCCTGGCCGAGTCTGGCCACTCAGCCCGGCGGGGCTGGGCCACGGCCCTGCCCTGTGTGGGCCAGCCCCGCAGCACGGCTTGGTGAGATCTTAGCCATTCCTGTTCCGTATCGGCCTGGTGGGGGCCGGGCTGAGCCTGCGCGCAGGGCCCAGCGGGGACAGGGCAATGGCCCTGCTCCATCTCGGCCTGGGAGGGACTGGGCCATGGCCCGTGGCTCCGTGTGGGCCAGCCCCTCCCAGCGCAGCTTGGCAAGATTGTGGCCGCTCAGCTAAACATCTCAGTCATTCCAGCTCCGTTAGAGCAGCCCGTCTCCAACCGCAGCTCAGCAGAGATCATGTGACCACCAGCAAGAGATAAGTTCCAGCTGCAAGGCCCCGGCCCAGGTGAGATTAACCCTTCCAGCATTGTAAGTTCCCCAGAAGAGATGAAACCTGCAGACATCAGTCCTTTCCCAGGTCAAAGGAAAGGGAAAAGTAAAGGCACGTGCATAGACACCATGATAGTGACACCAAGTCAGTGAAAAAGAAAGAGCTGAAGCCCAGATGGAGGACACAGAGGAGATGCTTTTAGGCTGAAATTCTTTTGTAAAGCTACAGTGATGGACTATGACATATCAGAGACTCCCTTGTAATTTCGTGATAAGCATGGAGGGTAGAGTATTCAAACTGACACGAGCAAAGTGCCTGTGTTGAAATAAGTAAATGTTGATATTGCTGTGATCCTTTGAGAAGCCTGAAGAGGGAGAGATAGTGATGAAGTGATGACTCTTGCTCCCAGGGAAGAAGAAGACCTCTGTTCCTAGAGATGAAGATGATCCCAGAGATAGATGAAGAGAACCTTTGCTCTTGAACAGCTCATCCTTAAAATAATACCCAATTAGCTAAGAGTGAACCCTCTAAAACAGCTGTGGGGAAAGCTGTAAGTTGAGGGAAGGGACTCACAGACATGCCAACAAAAAACCACCCTGAGCAGCTGTTGTGTTGCGACATTGAAGCCATGAGAAAACTGTTTCTTGTGGAAAAGCCCCATAGCATGGGCAAAAGAGACTTCTCTTCCTAAGTGAACTGATGAAAGACTATTATAGAGGTGGTAAACTGACTGAAATAATCCCAAGTTTGTGTCTTCATGCTGTAAGTGGAAGGAGGGAGGAGGATGGGGGGAGGAGAAGTGTTCTGAAGGTCAGTTTATTCTGACCCTTATTATTCCTTTTTCTTCTAGTTCTGTTAATAAACTTCTTTATATTCTTTAAAGTTTAGACCCTGCTGTGCATTCCTCCTAATTCTTATCTCACAGAAGATAAAAAATGTGAACAAACCCACTACAACACTGCAGAAGAACCACACTTCAATGCACAGGTGAGAAATAGATCTACTGCCATGCTGCTTTATTGTGTGGCAATTAATTTTATGCATTCGTTGATGTGATATGCCTACTAGAAAATGCAAAGAACACAACCAGAGACAGGTAATGTTTTGGGGAGATATTTCAGCTGTAGTAAATCAGTGCTTTGCCTTTGACCTAACAGAACTGTACCAGTTAATGCAAGAGAGGGTTTGATTAACAGGACTCCTGCGAAGGAAGGAAAGCACATGGTCACTCTGTGGTTACTACCTGTGGTTCAATATCAGGTAAATATCTGCATAAATAGAGACAATTTCAAGAAAAATACTCCCTCTCCTTCTTTCTTTTCTTTTATAAATTTATGTGTATGGATTAAATCTACAAGTTTTCTTCTGTTTTGGAGCTGAACTGAAAATGACTAGCAAGAAAGAAACAAGAGAAAAAAAAGATCTAGATAAAAATGAAAAGCAGAAAGCCCTAGATGGCCCTGCTGGAGACTGTGTTCAAACAGCTCTCATGCAAGCCTCAAGTGAGAGAGATCATTTGAAAAAGGTGATTTTTAAAAAAATGTTGTTACTATTTGTAACCATTCAGTGTATCTCTTTTAAGAAAAACACAAAACAAGCCAACAACAAAAACAAAAAAGCAAGCAATCAAGCAAACAAACAAAAATCTAACCTGCAGTAAGGGAAAGATTAAAAAGTGGATTTAAGATAGAATATGAAACCAGCAGAAAAGAGACTGTCCTTTAAAAGAAGAGGACTTGGGAGAAAGCATGTGGAAATGTAAGGAAAAGCTGAACACAAATGTTACGGCAGTACAAAGGTGAAGTAAGAAGCTTGGTGAGCAGCTGGGAGGGAACAGAACCAGGAAATGTGCCAGTCAGTGGAAAAGATTAGTTTACTGTCTCTGATGCTGAGAAAAGGACAAAATCAAAAAGATGACTCAAACCATGTAAGAAGGCAGATCCAGGAATTTCCAGGTCCTAGATATTCAGCTGGGTACTATTTAATCAAACAGCTTTGAATAAACCAAATATTCCTTTGAGCCTAACCATTTCAGACTCTAATCTTCATGTGAGTTATTTTTGCTCAGAAAGTGACTCATTTATGGAACCAACTCTCAAGATTCATGGGTCCAATTTTGAGAAAGAATTGTCATGTGGAGAAGAGGGAAAGATGGGTGAGGAACCACACATGTCCCTCTGCCCAGGCTGTTCTTGGCTCATTCACTTCTCTGAGCACTGAATTCATTCACAAATTGGGAACATCTCCTGCTGCTACTTTCTAGCACATTTAGTAAAGTGCTGAATCCCAAATTTGGAGTGTGGTGTTGCTAGGTTTTGATAAATGTTCCTACAAATTTACTGCAGTATTCCCTGCTTTGTTCAGAAAGGCTGCTGCTGTCAAAGACAGAAGTATAGCTTGAAATTAAATATTTTTAAGAAAATATTATGTTAAGGTATAATTTTCTTCATACATAGCTACAACAACACCCAGCTCTATTTACAGAATTATAGCATTAGCCTTTACACGCAGTTAATATTAGGGTTTTAGTTAACCTAACAATATTTTGCTGTGTGGCTGATGCATTAACATGTGTATAAGTGAGCACTTGTCCATAAGGAATTTGTCAGACTGTCACCAAAGACTAAGACAGGCAGACCAGGCTTGGGGTAAAAACGACTGGGGATCATAGCAATCACTCTGGAGGGAATTAAAGCAATAGATTAATTGACCATAAGAACAATTTTCCTTGTTCACGAATCTGGACTTCCCTTGTCTGCCAGAATTGTAGATGAAAGTGGAAAACATCCTTGACCTTCTCTGTCAAATAAAATTCTTCTCCCTTTCTCTTTGTCTGATTTGCAGAAAAGTGGACCTTTTTTTTTTGAGTGATTTACAGGGTCTGAGAATTACAAAGAAAAGGTGTCAATAAAATAGTACCTGGGTTCTCATTTATTCTGCTGTGTCCTGACCCTTAAAGATACCTACGAGAATGTTTCAAAAGTTGTCAGCTTGTATCCTTGTAGTCTACCACACTTCCTGACTTCAAAGTCTGTGATGCATCAGTTACCTGTGAATGCAGTATAAATGCTTGAAATAAGGCTGCATGGATCTTTGGGAAAACAGTACTGTCTGGAGAGAGGTGATAGGTGCTCAAATCTTTGCTCTGCCTGTAACTCTCTGTGCAGTCCTTGGCAAGACAACTTGTCTGGCTTCCATTTTTCCATCTGAAAAATATCCCTTCACAGGAAAGCCAGGCAGTTTTATTAATTAACTCCTAATTAGAAAAGCACTTAAGTGTTCAGTTAGGCCTTTTTCTAAAGAACAGTTTAAACATGTGCTTAAATGACATCCTGGATTAGAGCTTACTGGTTACAAAACACTTTCTATCTAAAGACAAAAGATGGTACGTTATATAGCTAAGGTTTATTTATACACTGTTCAGTAGAAGAATAAAGTGATCATTTGACAGGGTAGTTAGCTTGTTTGCCCTTTTACTGATAGTGCTTGCTGCCTCTATGTGCATTATTTCTGGATTAATTATTTTAGTGGACAGAGCTTGAATAAAACACAGACACAATAGAGCTAAGCTAAGAGTGAACTGTCTGACCTGTGAAATACTTTGACATGACAAAAAATGTTCCATTTCCATATCACGAGGAAACCAAAACATTTCAAAGCATTTCAGCAGGGGAAGGATGCCCATGGAAAGGGCATTTCTCTGGGGTCCAAGAGATAAACATTGAAGCCTGTATTTTCTCACTCTTCTGCTGACCAGACAGGTACCCACAAGCACAAGTAGGGAGCGAGTCTTCCCAGTCTGACCAGAAACTCTGCCCTCCTCTTCCCCCTCTCCACTTTTTGTCCAAAACTGTATTTTCCTGTGATATGATTGGATTTGAGGAAATCTGTATATTCTGACCAAATCTGGTTTCTTTAACAGATAAGTTCTGTCAGATAACCAGGTCTCCACGGGTTTCACTCATTCTTCTCTGGTGTGATTACCAGTCCCGCCTTAACTTATCCTATATTTAAAGTGCTTTTGTGACTACAAGATCCAACATTTCTCTCAGAAGGAGAGAGAACCACAAATTCAAATGCTATTTGTTTCTATGCTAATTTCTATTTGTTTCTGGGACCCCATTTCTGTCTCATAATGGAGTACAGGAGGAGGGGCGAAAAAAGATAATATTGGTGTTGATGGTGGCAAGTATTCTATTTCAGAGGAATCACTATCATCAGCAAAGCTAGGTGGGATCTTCCACTGCCAAATAATAAAACCTTGGAGGGCAGTTATTCCACCAAGCTGGATTGGTCTGGCATAGAGAGACTTCCAAGTGTTTCCTGAACATTTATTTACATGTAATTTCTTTTCTTCCAGTTGCAATAAATGGACAAATAAAATACCGGAAGCATTTTGAAGCATAGAAATGAAGACTACATACTCAGAAATAGCTCCTACTAGTGCAGAACCCAACAGACCATCTGCTCAGCAATAGATGGTACTGTGAAAGCATCACCCTTTGTCTCTGCCCTGTACACCGAAACTTACTGGATAGAGAATCATTGCAGTCTTCTCACCCATGAACCAGATACAAGTTCAGTGCATTGTCACCACCATGAGGAACTTCTGAGCTCCAGGGGATACAAGAAGTCCCTATCATATAGGCAGTGGGATTTTTTGGAGGTCTCACCTATGAGTACCCCAGATGGCACATGTGTGGATGGTAGAAAGTAGCTTTGTTCCAGTATGGGCACAACAGGACTGGGAATATCAGCTCTGATAGGCACTGGCAAACTGTCCTGGTAGTTGCTATACCTGACCATCCACAGTGAAATGAAGTAATGGATAATCACCTCCATCTTCTGACCCATCAAATGATGAGGTGCAACCCTCTGCTAGGGGAAATCTTAAGTATGTGGCTTGTTGGGTGTGGAAGTTTGGCCACACCTTCCTTGGGCAAGAGAGGAACATTCACAGCAAGCAGTAAAATCAATTTATGGAGGCAGTTTAACTTTAGTGAGATCTTCATAGACTGAAAAGTCATTTTAAGTGATCTATGATTGACAAAACCATTTTGGGTACAAATTTGGAAAAACCATATACATAAATATGTGTACATATATATGAGTGTGTGTGAGTGTGCCTATTTGAAAGAAGGACAGAACAGGACATCATTGTTGTGATTTTTACTTTTTAGTTACTTAAATGCCTTTATATGTATATATATAAAACTACTATAACACAAACCATGTTATTGAAAACATTATTCTGATGCATTTTTCCTTTTTGAATTGTTAGTAAGTATATGACAATTATTCAGGGAATCAAATTATTCATTTCTTCCAGAAAAAGTAAAAACCCAAAGACTAGGAAAGGAAAACATTAAACAAACATCACATAATGCTTGGATCCTAGTGCATCCCAGTGGTTTTTTTTTTTCTCTCTCTACTGAATTCCTTGTAGGAGAATAAAGACAAAAATATAACTCCACAAAAGACTTGAAAATTTCTTATGGTGAAGTAACCAAAATGCTTTCTGTTTACTAAAATATTTCATTGGGTGCTAGAAACACTTTAGAATATACAAAGTTAAATCATAAAATTATTGAAGTAAATTACATTAATAATAAATATTCCTTTCAATTCAGTGAGGAATAGGATTTCATCAATAGCTTTTTCATCATTTTCTTTAGGTATTTTGGGGACTTGTTCTCTCTGATTTCCACAGAAAGTGTTCCCAAGCTTACTAAAATTAGTGCAACTCTCTTCTGTGATTTCATGTCATCCCAGCGCTTCTGGGATCAGGCCCAGAAAGAGTAAGGTATGGCTCTTGGGAGAAAAGATAAAGTGTATGGAACTGGGGCAAAGGAGAAGTCCCAGGAAAAACACAGGGAAAAACCACTGCACAGCACAGGTTTAACCTTCCCTGGAGCAGCTGGGTCAGCAGGGATGGGGGAAGCTGTTCTCAACTCAACAGACCCCTCTCCCCATCGGTGAGAGCGAACAAGAGAAACTGGACAAAGCTGAAATCCCCAGGCTCCCTGAGCCCTCCTCATAGGGCTTCCCACACAAAGGCATGAGGTGCCTGTAGGATTTCACATCATCAGCTGCTCACTTTTGTGCACCATTGGAGGGCACTTAATCATGTATATCAACAAAGGCAACACCTCAAGTTTTCTGGAATATTTATGTTCCCAACCAGATATTTAAGCAACAAGGATTTCCATTTCTTTATTATCTGCATTTTCTTTAGTTACTCTACTATTTGCTTTTAACCTAGTACAAACAAGTTAGTGAAGAAGAGGTAATATACCACTGGCTATTCAGAGATTTCTTGGAATCTGTAATACGCAAATGTCAGATTTACTTTATTAACCCCAGTAAAAGGTTTTTTGGTGAAAGAAAAAAAAAAGGCCTTATACAAGAGAATACAATAGGATATAAAAGACACTTCTAGTCAGACATTCCAGAAAATATTGTAGTGATGTCAATAACTGTTTTTCCTTTAAGGAAAATAACCTCACTATGCTTCAGCTGTATGTATTACTGGTAAGTTGCTTGTCCTTCTTCAGCAGAAACAGTTTAAAAGAGTTGAGTTCAGCACCTAGTTGAACGACATCAGCGTCCATGTAAATAACTGTATGATTGTCTTTCATTTAAACAGGTGCCTTTTTGGTTGAATGGATGGTGCATGACTTGTGAATTGATAATGGAAACATACCTCTCCAACATTTAATTATAGCTCTGGAAGGGTTGTTTCTTTTGCAAATCAGAAATGTTTTGACTTTTCTCATGGGTGCTATTAGTTTGTAACATAGCAGAGGGTTTCAGGTAACTGGTCATAATTAGAAGACGTGAGTACATGCTTCACATGCTGTTAATTAAAGTTGCTAATAAAGCTCAAAGCTTTTTTTTTGTAACTGGCAGCTACCTGGGAGCTCAGTACATGATAGTCTGCACCTGTAAATGTGATGCAGATGTCATGTGATTCAGAAGACCATCTGGTGAGGGGAAAATCCAACCTACCCCAACACAGAATGGAGAACACTGGGAAAACAGTGTCCCAGCCTGGAAAGAAGACCCTCCATCCCTCTTTCTTTTCCCTTTTCTAAACACAAAGATTTTCCCTGAAAGCAAGTACTAAGGAAGGTTTTACTAGCGCATTAAACAACACATAAAAACACAGATGAACAAGAAATACAAGAGTTCTGAAATGCTGCAGCATCACAGGCCTGTCTACAGAATTGCAAATTAGAGAAATAAGCAAACTTGCGAAGACCAGAAAGTATTCATTAACTGATAAATTTTAATCCTGAGTAGAACTGCTATTTTCAGTAATATTCTGTGGTTTATTGCACAAAATCCAAATTGAGAAAATTAGCAAGGGTCAATCTTTCCTTCCTTATACCCTAGATTTGACTGTAGTGGGAATTCAGGGTGTGTGAGACAAACTTAACTGAAGAAACATACGGTGATTAAAATCAGACAAATTCAATCCTTTTTGTTTAAGGAAGATATTATAGTGTACTTTCATACATAACAAAGCAGCTCATGGAGAACATATATGACCAGCTGAGTGGTCATATATGCAAAACTAGTAAGTGGGAAAACATTAAAGAAAAAGGATAACCAATGCCAGTTCCTAATACTTATGTGAAAGTCTACTGTGAGTTATTAAGTAGTAAGTAGTGATGACTAGAAGACAGTCCAACATCTCACCTTGTATAGAGAAGATAGAACAAAACACTTGCGTATTAAATCTGGATGGTCCTAAAATATTCTCTTCCACAAAGAAATAAAGTTGAGCCTTAGAAAAGATCAGTTAAGAGTGGTAATTAGGCCAGTAATTAAGTGAAAAAATGACAGAGTATTAATATGAGAGAAGACAAGACAAATACAGAATTAAGAGGTGAAAGAACACATTTCTTTCTTCCTTCTGCTTCTCATGCAAGCAAGACACTATCCAACACTCACCCACTTCTGATTGCAGTAGCGTGTTTATTCAGAGAATCCTAAATCTCCGCCCTATATCTGAATTTCCAGTTAATGCCTTTGGTGGACATTAATATTGCACTGCTTTTGTCTAGATGTATACTTTGAAAATGGCTGAGTCAGACAAATGCTTCTCTTTGTGACTACATTAGGATCTACATCTGGGCAAGCAGACAGTCACTACCATGTTTTCCTCCATAAAAGCAAAGCCTGCATTTTGTTACCTTTGAGGAGGTCTACTCAACCTATATGTTATACCTTCTCAGGAAATGATAAAAAATTCATTTGCCCATTGGATTTTCATTTAATTTAATGATTAAATGATATTTTTTTTCTTATTGCCTGGATTTCAATTCGCCTTCTCTTTATCTAGATTTAGGCATTGCTTATCCCTTTTATTGTTTCTCCTAATGGCTTATTTCCTTTGGGTAGGTATTTCATCACTGCCCCTGTACAGCTGTGTTAGTATATTTATGGAGATATGTGGAAAGCCATACTTGTTTTCAAGAATATTCTGTTTGGATTTTTGGAGGTAGTGTCCTTTTGGTAGTGAGGCATCTACTGATAGGAATCAATGAGTTGTTATAAAAAACACTAACATACAACATGATTTCAACAGAAATTAAGTGCTTGACGACTCTTGAGAAATCTGAGAAATCACAGATAACTGATAGACTGCT
>WEIT01036118.1:8817-23628 GCA_013389985.1 Dryoscopus gambensis | reverse complement strand
TGGGAGGAGGAGGAATGTTTTGGAGAGTTTTCATTCTGTCTCCTGTGTGTTTCTTTCCTTTAGTATAGATTAATAAAGTTTTTTTTTCCTTATTTCTAAGTCTGAGCCTTCTCCGCTCTGTTCCTGATCACATCTCACAATCATTATTAGTAAAAAATATATTTTCATGGGGCACTGGCATTGTGTCCAGTGTCAAACCATGACACCTTCCTAACATGCAATGCCCTTGGAGATGTGTTTTGGCTCAGAGACACACTGGTCTCCTAGTACCTTTCACATGAAACTTGAATTGAGCAAATAAAAAAAAATTGCCTTCAAGTTTTTTTAAAAAAACCCCAAAACAAAACACAGCAAAAAAACCACCCCAAAACCCCAAACCTAGTGTTAACTCTGGCTATTTACATATTAGCAGTTGGACTGCAGTTTTGCTTTGTATTTCTTTAACAAATTTTTTCTCCTTTAAAGACTTGGAACTTTAAGAGCAAAGTAGATCTGGATTTGAAAATCCAGAATTTATGGAAGACTGATAGAAATTCTGTATTTGACTTCAAATTATTTTATAATAAGGACAGCTTAAAAGCTTTGAATATTGTTTAATACAATAATAATTTGATCACTGGTCATTTACAGTTCTGTGCTCTTCTAGTGAGATTTATATGTGAAATGTAGAGTAAGCGCAGTGACATCAGGGGATGGCAGCAATGCCTACTGTGTTTCATGTTTTGATGCAGTCAGCTGTCAGCACAGCTAGGTGAGTTGAAGTCTGCATGCAGAAGTAGTGGCTGCAGTACTGCTGTTGGGAGCAATGATGACTGCTGCAGCAGGTGTGGGCCGAAAAGGAGCTGATGCAGGCTCTTTGAGGGGTGTAGGCTACCTTCATGAGCAAAATGTGGGAGACGGACAATGGGGAGGAAGCTTGTGTTCTGCCTGATTAAGGGTCACCCTTCAAAAATTTGTGCTGGTCCGTAATATAATGGTAAAAGAGGGATTTTTAAAAATTAATATATTCCACCAGGGTATGGAGTAATTACTGAAGGACAGTGTTGGATTAGTGAAGTACAAATGCCAGGAAGGGATTAAAACTTGCATAAATTTTTGAGGCTAGGTTTCTGGGAACCCAAAATGTTCAGGAATTGATTTAAGTGCTCATGGTGAAATCTGAAGGCTTGTTCAGTAATAAATGCTTAATGGTATCTGTGGGATGAAGAATAGCTCAGGAATGATATGTCTTAGTACCTGCCTGTGATGCACTGATCTTGGAGGTAGGAATGCTGGAAACAAAGGGGAAGAACCCAGTTCCTGTTGCATGAAGAAGTTCACCTGTGCTGCCCTTGTGCTGCACAGCTCTCTTACCTTAGCCAGCTGTGCCTAGTGCCTTGGCTGCAAAAAAGGAATCCTGTGGTGGTGGTGGTGGTGGTGGATGGATGTGTTGAGACTGGGTGAACACTTGTGAATTAGGTGATTAGAGATTTCGTTTTCATGTGCTTATGTTGGTAACTATCTAAAATACTTGCTGCTAGCTGGCACTTTCTTAGTAAATCATTTCAGCTGGGCATTCCTGGCTTATCCCCTAGCATGTAGTTCTGATTGTTAGGATAAATAAGATGATGACAATCACGTGGTGACTTTAGGAGCAGACACAAATGTATATGTAATAAACTGATCTGATACTTAGTAATTCTCTGTGGTTGTTAATAAGTTTGGTCAAGTGTGAACACTTTCGCTGGGGAAGGAGTGGGTTAAGAAATTATCCATCTTTCTGTTCTGTTTGTAGGCTTCTGTTTTTAATCAAGTCCTTCTAGTCCTTTCATATGCACACTAGGTTTACTAAACTAGCAAATATCCATTAAGGAAGCGTACACAAAAAAGAAACTTATTTTCAAATCTATTTTACTAGAATAAATGTTGGACTCAAAATGACTTGTATTTGGAAAGTTTTCCCTAAACTTTATGCAAAAACATCTATTACATCAGAGATGAACTTTATTTTCAGCATTAAAGCAAAATACAAGTACTTCCAGCTTTCATGATACTTCTGATCAGCCTTATGTCGAGCTTCTAGCTCACTTTCAAGCAGTGTGTGGGGAGAGAAGCCTGCATTGCAGAACAATCAAGCTGTAATTGCAGGCAATCCTGAACATGAGATGTGTTTACTGTAAAGGGCCAGGGATGAGGAAATACTTATTTTTTTGAAGGAACAAAACCAAGCCTTAAACCCCAAGTCTCTGAACATTATGATGTCTAAAAAAAGCTTTTGTAATGTTTTGATGTCTGACTCATTTTTGTCAATGCCTGGAGCTGCCAGCACTGAGTCAGTGATACTCAGCATTATGCATGGAAGGGATTTCCAATAATAAAAAGCAGTACTGATGCAAGGCAGCACACTTGATGGTAAATATGCCACCAGCACTGGCTTAAAATGGTTTCAAGCATCCTGTATATGGCTTATATATGTTTTACCTGCTCTGAGAGAAGCTCAGAGGGATATACACGACCCATTGACAGATGTAAGGACATCTAGGAAACTTTGAAATGAGGTAGACTCAACGTGACTATGATGGCTGGGATGAGGCTGTAGGGTGTAAGTGAGAGCTCAGGACAGGAAGCAGTCAACACCCTGCCAGGCTGATTTCGGGCCTGGCCATTCTGGTGCTACTGCTATTCTCTTCTCTAGATGTGTTGCATGTGCCTCCACAGTCTGCTATCAGACCTCACCAGCCTGGAAAAGGTGAGATAAGGACTTTGGGTTCAAGATAGGTCATTCATACGTCCCATAGTAGGAAAGTGCTCCTCTAGGCTAGGCTGGTCTAGTCAGCTGGTGAGCTTCTACTGTATTTTTAGTAAGGAAATAAAGTACAACTGTATGCAGAGGACAAACGGATACAACATTATCTGCTCGTGGATTCATCTGTGTAGGGAATAGATAATGTCCTCAAACATTGTTCTTGGATGTTTTCCTCATGCATTATGCAACGTGCTTCCCTAATGAAAGCTGGATAAGAGCACCTAAAATTTTAGAGTTACCTTCCTCTCCTGAGGAAAAAGCACTTACTTGTAGCTAGTAGTGTCTTCCATGGTTTCCTGTCATTATCTTGCTCATAAATATTTGATTCTCTCTTGCCAGCCTTTGTTGTGCCAGTTGTCAGGTGATGCATGCAGCTTCCTGTTGGTGGAAAGAGACGGGCTTGATATACCCCTCATATCTGGAGCCTGGCTCTGCACGGGCAGAAACAGAACTAAACCCCACAGCTGATGGTGTAATGTTGGTGTGCTGGTAGCTTCTGAAAAGCCGAACTGGCCAAGGTACACTTGTTGGCAGTTAACAGCCAGTGGTGGTTCTTCTCATCTCCCCTTGCTAATGTGGGCTGGCTTTCTTGGAGTATGCAGCTGTCCTGGCATAACTCCCTTGATAAAAATAGAAGATGTACCACTCCAGTGGGCCTCATGGCCCTGGGGAAATCTACAGATCCAGTGCTTTGCTGGGATGGTTACTCCTGATACAGTTCAAAAAGCCAAATCCTTGCTTCCTCCTATGGCTGTCTTCTGAGGCTTTAAACAAGCTGCTGATGTTTTCTTTTCTATCCCCTATCCAGAAAGCAAGCAAGTAGTTTGGAGAGGGGCAATGGGAAGAAGGGAGACAGACTGCCAGGGAGGAAGGACCCTGGAAAGCTGTTCTTAGTGCTTGATAGTTACATACGTGACCCACAAATAGGATTAATAGTTATGGTTATCCAAGGTGTATCTAACATAAGTAGATATGACTCCAAAGAGAAGGCACATAATAATGGGGTTACTGTGGGTGAAAAGAAAATGAAAACTACTCTTTCTTTCCTTAAAGGAGAGGGGGGTTTTATTGGCTGAAGTGATAGCTGAGATAATTTTTAACCTTTTTTATTTGACAGCCAAAATACTTTGCTATTAACCTTGTTAAGAAGCAAAGAAAAGTCAGTTAAAAATAACCCTTTACAACTGCAGGGGTGACTGGGTCTCATGACCTGTAACACCACAGATAACATCTCTGGTAGGAACAGAACATCTTTCTACTAGGATTTCACTTGAGAAATTGTGCTTTGAAACCTGGTAGAGGTGGGGAGGAGGAATCAGAGTCCAGGAACTGGACAGGTTATTGTTTCAAGTGCTGAAATACAGGATGATGTTGAGTTTTCTTTTTTTTTTTTTTTGGTCAAAATGTATTAGAATGTTTCAGTGAAAGCCACAGCTGTCTCTTTGTGCATGGATGTATACAGGCACCTAGTGCACACTTGCCTTCTGTGAATCCAGTGCGGAGCAGTTTGAAAGTTCAAACATATATTTCACAGATTACCATGGGGATCACTTTAATCAGCTTTGAGACCTGCTAATGCTGTAGAGATCTTTGAAGGACTACTGCTGTTTTCATCTCCATGCAGCCAGTGTGAGAAGGAATGAACATCATGTCTCTGTGCCATCGCTGGAAGAGATGCTTCTCTCTAGGTAACTGTACAATGGGCAGCTGCTTGTGTTGTGCTTTACACTGAACTGGGGGTGGACAGAGTTAAGAACAACAGCTTTGGGAGTGCTTTAGAGGAAAAGGTCACTATGTATGCAGTAAATCTTTCTAAGCTAGTGTTGGCTTGAAGCCAGTGTTATAGGCCTCTGGGCTTTTAGTGGAAGAAAACAGCTTTAAATCATGAGCATATAATGGAAACCCATTTATTTTTCTTGTTTAAATTGTTCTCTTAGAAATCAAGATCAGCTGTGCTTGCAGCTGATATGCTTAAAGCTGTTAATAAATTGTTACAGAACAGATGCATTACAGAAAGGAAAAAAGCACTTGGGTGTCAGAATACTAACAGAATTACGATGCGCCAAAGATATTTTTAGCTTCAACCAATATTAATACAGGGAAACAAGCCTCAAAGGTGTGAGGCAAGAAGGCTGTAGCCGCTTTCTTCTAAGGATTAGCTGTGACTGTCAGTTGTGCTAAGGAGATTTCTGATGTCTGTTTTTGAAATATTCCACTAATCACACAGTAGATATGCTGTACTTGATAGTTATGTACGTGGCCCACAAATGGGATTACTAGTCATGGTTATCCAAGGTGTATCTGACAAAAGTGCTAGAATTCTAGGATCTTCCTTGGGCAGTGGGATTATTCACAGGAGAGATTCTTATTCTTGTTTGAAGTATAAGAATCCAATTTAGCTGTAGGTTCTGCCACCTCATGTTCCCTTTTTTAAACTGTTTTAACAGTCAAGTCTCTGATACATTCCAGGAACTGCAAATAATGAGACTGAAGGACGGGAGTAGAATTAGTGTTGTGCATTGTCAAATGCAATGGTTTGTGGTTTAATTTTTTTCCTTTGTATTGAAAGATTTTTAGCAGAAAATTCCAAAGAAACTTCATTAAAAAGTTTTTTATCTCAGAGGCTGAGAGTTCACACAATGAACACAATGTGTTTTCATGTGTTTGCCCAGTGAATCTGCATTTGCACTGTTGCCTTGTGTGTGAAAATTCTTAAGTTATGTTAAATGTGTAGCTCTAAATCCAGTGCCCTCAACACTGTCTCAAGTGCTGAAGACTTGTTCATTGTTTTCATTTTAAGCCCCTCAGTTTAGGAAGGACGTTGAGACGCTTGAGCGTGTCCAGAGGAGGGCAATGAGGCTGGTGAGGGGCTTGGAACACAAGCCCTACGAGGAACAACTGAGGGAGCTGGGGTTGTTTAGCCTGGAAAAGAGGAGACTCAGAGGTGACCTTATCGCTCTCTACCACTGCCTGAAAGGTGGCTGCAGTCAGGTGGGGGTTGGTCTCTTTCACCAGGCAGCAACTGACAGAACAAGAGGACACAGTCTCAAGCTGCATCAAGGGAAATATAGGTTGGATATTAGGAAAAAGTTTTTTGCAGAAAGTGTGATAAAGTATTGGAATGGGCTGCCTGGGGAGGTGGTAGAATCACCGTCCCTGGATGTGTTTAAAAAAAGACTGGATATGGCACTCGATGCCATGATCTAGTTGAGGTGTTAGGGCACGGGTTGGACTCGATGATCTTGCAGGTCTCTTCCAACCCATACATTCTGTGAATCTGTGAATTCTAATACATGTACATGTGTTTTGAACTTGACTGACAGTGGGTAGGCTATACTAATCCAGGAATTTAAAAAAAATAGTAATTTGTGAAAAGAGCAGTGAAGTGGTGACATGTGGCATTACCAGTAGCAGAAACCTTGTTCCCTGGAGCATCAAAACCAAGTAACCCCAAAGAGAGAACGCTGGCGCCTGGTACCTCAGGTTCTCACTGAACCAATGCCTCTGTTCTCTCCCTCAGAGCTGCCTTACTGCTGTTTCTTGTGGGACTTGTTCACATGCCATTGGTTGGAAAAAACTGACGACTTTTTTTTTTAATGCCTTAGTGTCTTTATAGTATCTGCAAAGTTGTTGGAAACCTGGAACATATGGAACTCAATTTTCAGAGTTGAGTCTGAGTCTGAGAAGTGCAAATTGTCTAAACAGCTTTGAAAAGAACCTATTTCACAGGAAGTGTTTGGGTTTGAACTTGAGGGGTTTTAGTGACAGCTTGGGAGGCTCCTTGAGCTTACTGGAACTGCAGTACTTGCCTGTTTAAAATTCTGGTGTTGAACAGTAGGTGCTGAAGCTGAGTATTCAACTTTGTGTCAGGCTATTAGTTCTAATTTATATGCTGCCTGAAATTTATTTCTTCCAGCATCAGATATGCCATTGGTTCTTATAAATCAGACACATGTTGTATATACCAAAAACCCCTGCTTGAAGTCCAAGTTACGGTGACAAACTGCTAGCAAATACACAAGTGAGTTTGGAGAACAGAATTAAAGAGTAGAATAAGAGTGCAGCTTCTGGAAACATCACTTTTGGCCAGTGCAATATGGGAACTTAAACAAGTAGTTTATTGTTAGTTTTTAACTGGTGTCAATTACTGGTTCCCCATATGTTTTTGTAAACTTAGTCTGGAAGCTGGGGCAGGGGAAAAAAGGAATTAACTCTTTTACTTACTAGTGATACATGTTCATCCTTGGAATTTAGCTGACAGTTGTGGCTATGAAGCTTGAGGCAGAATAATAATCGATCATGTGCAGTGTTATTAGTTCAGCATTATCAGCAGAAACTGCTTGGTTTTGACATTAAGTGAGAAGGTACAAAATTACTTGGGAGATGGAGAAAGAGCTATTTTAGGCCAAGTGCTGTTTTTCTTGTGGTCTCACCAAGCCTGCATGTGAGGATTGTTAGAGGGAATAGAAACATTTGGCCTTTGTTATTTCAAGAAGCAAAAAGAAATGCACCAAGGAGACCTTAACTTAGACAACAGGTAACCCTAGGCACCTTTGCTTTCCCATACCTAAGTATTCTGCCAATTGACTTTTTTGCTTTGAATAATGTCTGTTATTCATACAGAGGTAGGTGAATTTTATTGAGTGGACCTGCTTCTTATCCCTTCCCTGAGTAAGAGTTCTGTTCTGTCTCTAGATATATGCAGTATTTGTGTGTGACAGTGCATCTGAATCTTCTTTGTATACAGTTTCTGCCTGAACTCCCAAGGTAGCATAATTCTGGTTGCTGCTGTTTAGTTCTCTGAAGTCACTTATGTTCTGCTAGGAATCTGTTTTGTTTGTTTGTGACAACATTTAGCTGCTTCATTCATTCAATGTATTTGGGCATTCAAATGAATTTGGGCATACGCAAAAAAATCCAGGCTCCAGCTGTCTCTGTGGCATACAATTCCATTTACAGTTGGAGGTTGCTTCTCAAAAGCAGCAGTGTTTTGTGCTTTGAATTTCTTAGAGTTAAGAATTTTCTAGTTAGTAATTTAAGATTATTCAAAAAGACCTTTTTCTAATGTTGTCAAATTTAGCTTAAATTTGGGATAAACACAAGAAAAGTGACTAAACTTCACAAGGTGTATACTATTCTTGTTTAGGCTTCACATTAACAGGGCCAAGCAAATGAAGTTCTGGTTCTAGTTCCTTTAACCTCAACTGTTGCTTTTGCATCAGCTGAGGCTATAAGAAGTCTTTCACAAACGTGTGCAGTTTAGTGAAGTGAGAGCTACTGATGCTGTGGTCTGCTAACACAATTGTCTGTGAACTACTGATCCACCTATACTGTGAGTATCTCTGCATTTATTAGAACACTGCAGTTCTTCTGTAGCTACATCCCACTGGCAAATTGGTCTTCCTTGGATTGACCAGTATATCCAAGCTTTTTTTCTGGCTTAGCTGAGCTCCCATTTCATAGCAGCACTCTTTGCAGTGATCCTTGAAGTGCACTATGAGATGCTAGAAGTCCACGAGCATTATCCCATTGGCTAACTTTCCTGTCCAACAATAGCCTTCTTAGTTTTGTTAATTTTGATAATCCATGCATTGCATAGCTATAAAGAGGGGGAGTGAGGTTACAGACCTGTGTCTGCTTACTTTCCTGTGCAATAACTGTTAGCTTGATTGGTGACAACTTCCTTCTTGCATCCTGAAGTCCAGAGAATAATGTTCCTCTGCTCGGCCTTCTCTTGGGCTTCTGAAGCTTCATTTGCTCTTAATATCCTTTTGGAGCTACTGTCTTCGTCTGAGTCTCACTTTGTTTATTGGTCTGTTTCTCACGCAGAAAAAAAATCCTATCTTCAAAACTGATTCACTGCTGTGCATAAAACAGCTGTTCTTTCTTGCTGTGCATATCTAAAACATCTCCTACAAAGGCATGGATGTCTGTTTGTGTTCTGATTTGAACAGGGGAGTTATCCAAGAGCTTTAACTCCCACTGTCTTAAGTTTGACTCACAGTAGGACTGTTCCATAGCTATGTCAAGTTGCTTGAGCTGAACACGAAGTTTTTTCACTATCAGTTTAGCTGTTGACAGATATAAATTCAGGTTAACTTTTGAGAATAATACCTTGTGTGAAGAACTTTTATCTGTTCTTTTGCTCACTTACTATCCTTGCAGTTTTTCTGCATACAACTATTAAAAAAAAAAAACCAAAACAAAACCAAAAAAGGAAAAACCCCGAAACCCTAAGAACCCTGAAAATCCAAACCTGCAATAAAAGCACTTGGAGGAGGTACCTACCTGTTAAAATGTCAGACCTGAGTTTACTTCCAGCTTTTCTGTTCCATATCGTCTTCAGCCTGTAAGAAAAACTGTACCTTCCTTGGGACTGCCTGTAATGCTGTTTGTGTCTTGCTGTGCAAGCTGGTAAGTGGAGGGGCTTGAACTGAGCAGTCACTTAGATATCTGCAGTAGCATTTCAGTAAGTAACTGTACTGATTTGTTCACTTGTACTGTTGCATGGTAGCAAGCACTTCAGCCTATTAGTTACAAGACCTGTTTTAGGGCTCCTGATGCCTGGAATAATGGACAGAGCTCTTGCTCCCAGCACGAGAAGCATTCCCTGGTGATAGTCCAAAGGTTGCTGTGCTTGTTTTCTCATGTACTGTGTATGTTGAAGCTAACAACCATCTTCTGTCACCAGAGTTTGTCATGGCCTCCTCGTTATCCTAGATGGAAGCACTCAACCCTTTAAGCTGATTAGATACTACTGGCTCAGAAGCTCAGTGCCGGTGAAGTCCCAGGTGAAAACGTACAGTACTTGGCTCCTTTTTCCTACACAACTTTTGCATTCCTGTGGAAATCCTACACTAGTTACTATCACTTATAAAAGATCATTTTTAGTAAAGAGAAGTTCTGGTTGGCCTCAAACTGCAGGGCACTCTCTTGGGAAAGCTGAAGAAAGCTCTATAACTGCCTATTAAAACTGACAGGACTTGTTAATATTTTCATGATCAAAATTAATTGGGTACCACACATGTTAACTGTATCTGCTGAAAGCTTTAAGTTCCTGAAAGATAAATGATAGTAACATCCATGGTGCTGTTCTACAGAACTGAAACAGCTTGCAGTAAAACATGTCTAAAACCCCACCTACTAAATATAACTTTTTTGGAAAGCAATAGCTTCATTTCTTGAGGCAACTTGCTTTACTGCTAAGATGTAGGGTAAATGTCATTTGGGCAGGAATACTGTGTCATATTTGCTTCTCCTTTAGCAAATGAAAGAGCCACATCATTTCCAGTAACTTAAAGCAGACCAGTTCTTGTATGATTTTTGAGAAAACTGAGAGGTGCTTTGAAACGGTATTAACTTGAAGGCTGCTGCTATTATGAGCTCTGGTATTTGCATGAAGATGACCTAAAGACATCTTGCTTTGCAGGACATACACCTACAGTGAAGGAGGCATATCTCAAAATTGCTTTTGATAATAGAAGAGCTAGAAAATAAAAATTCCACTGTGAAATTGTCCAGATCTTCCTTTGTTCAGATATGAGTACGTCAGAATGTTTGCCTACATTCTGTTACACTATTGAACACTGTGGCAGTTTTCTAAATTCTTAAAAATTAAAACTGTAACGCTGTTCATCAGGGTTTGTTTTTTTTTTTTTCACATGAACTGGTTATAACTCAAAGTCAAGATATCCCAGTCTTTTGTTCCAGTGGAACAAAGCTCTCCTGGAGGACCTGGTAGCTGAAGTTCATGCCGTGCATATCCTGTTGACAGCATGCTGTGCTCTGCCTCTTTGAACTTCTACTTTATGTGCTTCTAGATTAACTTTCAACTGCATTTCTGTTGAACAGTGAAGGCAGCTAGGGAAATAGTGCAAGAATTAACGTATTTCAGGTAAAACCAGCTCATTTAGTCAAGCTTCAGAGTAACTGTTAATATATGAACTTTTTGAGAACTCTGAAGTGCAGAGCTCCTCATTTGGTGTCATCTTTGGTACTCTGTGATGTTAATCCTGTGAAAAAATGTTATGCCAACAAAGTGATGGTGTTACTGAATCTGAGTGGCTTGTTGAGAGCCAAATTTGCATTTCACTGCAAGGAAAAGTCCAAACTTGTCTGGCACCTCTCTAAATACAGCTCTTAGCTCCTCAGATGTTCACTTTGATAACTCTTTCTTTGAGGCTTAATCAATTACAAAAATGCCATGTTTTCTGTAAATGAGAAAGTTTGGAGGCTTTTGTTGAGGCTCTCTTTCACTCTGAGGAAAGCTGTCTTTCATATGTCTCAATTCAAAACTGTGACTTAGTACAGTCAGGGGCGTACAGGGAACTTTGTACGGCTACTTAAACTTTCACTTGTGACTGTCTAAGCTTAGAATCACAGAGTGCTTGAGGTGAGAGGACCCCTGGAGATTGTAGTCTAACTCTACTCAAGTGGGGGCAGCTTCTTTACCTCAGGGTACTTTAGCTCTTTCTTGTACTAGATCCTAGCCCCCCGAACAGTGTGCAGAATCAAAAGTATGATTCTTGGTTGTAAACCCTCTTAACATTGGTTTAGTTCTAAATGACATGAAGCCTTTCATGAACATTTCCTGTACCAACCAGCTGTTTCTCATAGCTTGCGGTTCTGATATTTCGGTGAGGGGCTTAATTGCTCTATAATCACTTGTTCTTAAAAATGGAACACATGTTAGATCAATCAAGCACATCACCAAGCTAGAAGAAGTAACTAGCTGGCTAATCTACGTAAGAGAAAAGTGATAAAATTTCAGCATGAGTCTTGTTGTGACTTCTGTCAGTTGACAAACATCCCAAGTGACTCATCTTTCAAAACACTACAGAATTCACAACACTTTATTTACTCAATCATACAGAAGCTATGACTATTACTGAGCAAACATTAAGGAGAGAGATACACATGGAAAAATGTCATCTTTGCAGGCCCAGTGATGTAAGAGTATTAGACCATAATTCATTGCTTTTCAAGTGATAATTAATGCCATGTGAATTTTTCAGGGCATCAAGTCTGGTTTCTCTTAATGATGAGAGAAAGCTATAAAATCTCTTTATTTTTGTCAAGCTTTAACCCCTTATGTTTTTAGAGGAAACCTTATAAACTAGTGTGAAGTAAGAGCCTTGAAGAAATGAATGGGCTTTTTATAAGGGAGTTTATAACTCAAGTCTGACTCACTGAACTCATAAAGCACAGTGGGCAACAGTATTGAACTCCTGCAGAAAGTGTCTCATGCCTCAGAATTGAAGCAAGGTGTATTGGACAATGTTTAAATTCTGCAAGGATCTAAGTAGTTGAGTTATCACCCTTGAAGATGCTTAAGAAACAGGTAGATGTGGTGCTTTGGAACCACCACATGGGTTAGTGGGGGACTTGGCAGTGCCTGGTTCAGGGTTGGACTCAAGGATCTTAAAGGTCTTTTCCAACCTAAACAATTCTGTGATGCAGACTTAAGATCAATGTCAGTAGGACATTCAAACTCTGATATAGCTAAACACGCTAAATGAAGAGGCTATGAGATACCGTGGTCTGTTTTTAATACCAATAATTGAAGCATGAATAGTTTTATGCAAAATAAATTGCATAGCAGTGTTGCAGGTCCTTGGGTGAATAACAGGAAAGGTGCAAGTCTTGTGGGAGAGAGTGAAAAGTTTGCATACCCTAAAGTGAAGTCAATGAGTCTAATTCCTCTGGATACAGGGAAGTAAATGCTACTGTGAATAAGAGCTGCTGAGCCTTCAGTTTCAAGTTCCACAACTGTTGGAGGTGGTCAGCTCTGCTGTGTTTATCCACAGCCTTTCTGAAACAAGAAACAGAGGTGAAATTGCTTGTGCATGGCTGAAGTGATGGGTCTGCATGTGGTCAGGTGTCCTTGAGGGGGATACTTCTGAAGGGGGTGTAACCCCTGGGACTGCTGCCCACCAGGAGGCCCTCAGAAGCTTAGGGCTCCTTAACTTTTTTGGAAAGGTAGGGAAAGGAGAGGATCTATAGCCAGTAGTAAAGGCTGCTGCCTGCAGGCTTTTTGATGTGATCTGCTTAGAAACAGGGGAGGGAGGTGGAAGGCATTCCTGATGGGCAGGATTATTGGATAATCTTCCCAAATGAGCCTTATTCCACTAAGAGTTGAAGCAGCTGACTTGAGCCACTTTCAAAACCAAAAACCTTATTACAGCTGTTTCTACACACTTGTAAATCTGCTTTGAAAATATTTCAGTGCATCTAAAGAATGAGACAAATTGTCCTTGAGGCACCTGTCTTGGAGAGAGCAGCCAAAAGCATAGTACACTAATTAAACCTAAATACCTCTGAACTTTATCAGCTGTATTGACTCAGTTAATCCTTTAAGTTGTGGGACAGCTTCATAATACTTTGCAGCAAGGAGAACTAGGCAGCAGGAGGATTTCAAACATTAGAGGAAGTTCCAAAAAAAACCCCAAATAAACAAGATCTCTGTAAAAAACCAACAATTTTTACAGCACGTTTGTTCTAGAATGATTGCACTTGTGTTCTGGCACTTGATTAGGAAAACTGATGAAAGCTGCTTCCTTGCACTTAATGCTCTTAAGAGTATTGTTGTTTGATCTCCTTTGCAGTTACACAACATGAAATCAATGAGAAAGGACAACAAACATCCAGTAGTGCATTTAGTTTTGTTTTTCTGAAGGGGAAAATATCCACTCAGCAAGGCTGAGTGGTCTTCTGTGTCATGGCAAGCTTCTTCAGGCTGAGTAACCTAATATAGTATCATAATGGTATAGCCTTGCATAGTCTATAGCCTTCATATTTCACTTTCTGAATTTGTCTCTTTTCACAAAGTCAAAATGATCAACTTGGCGTATTTTTGCTGCCTGAATCGGTATCAACTGAAATGAAAGAAAATCAATTAATTAACCTCGAACTTACAAGTCAGCTTAACGTCTCCAAAGGATGACTTCACAGTATGCAACACTTGCCTCGGGTAAGAGGCAGGTGCTGTTGAAAGCACATCAGTCTGTTAATTACATCGGCTTGATTGGCCCCGCAAAGGCTGTGTGTACGACCGCGGTGTACGAGGAATGGGTAACGTTGCCCTCCAGTGGCTGACGCCTGAAGAATACCGAGCCTGTTTGCACTGGCAATGCAGAACCAAGCACGGGGAAAGTCTGGGATGAGTAGGATCTTAGCTTAAAAGTATATTATTTTAAATAGGACAAGTTTTCACACAGTACAATTTCGATGTGCTAAGGTTGTACAGGACTGAAAATTTTCCTTCCAACTTTACTTGAGGTTGTAATTTCAGGGGCCTCTCCTGTTCATTGCAGGAGTCCTTTTTAGCCAGTCTGATCAGGTCAGCTTGTTGCAGTAGCTTCATCTTAGCTTCATCTTAGCTTCGTACAGAAATAGATTTGGGTTTACAGTAGTTTTATTGCTTTACAGTAGAGTTTATTGCTTCTGTTAACCTTTGAATGAAGTTCTCAAATAATGCTAACATACCAACCTTTACTACATTCTTATGAAACAAGTTGTCTTACTCTTGTCTAGAGCTACCTGTGCTAGCTTGTAAACCCATGGCTTATTTAATAAACTGATAAATTCTTAGTTAAGCTGTAAATATATTAGATAAAGTATCTCCATGGCTCAGAAGAGAAGTGGAAACCAATAAATCTGTCTCCACAATTTTGATAATGTTTTGAGGCTTGACAGAGGTTTTTGCATTCTTTTAATGTAAAGGTAAACAATGCTTATAGAACTCAATTCACTCCAGACCGGGGGAGATGAAAATTACTTTACGCTTCTGCCGCTTAAAGTCAAAGCTTTGAAGCTACACCTGTAAAGCAAGACAGTCTTTTTTTACCAATTCAGTCTGAGCCTTAGCTTTAGGGACAGACTCCCCAGCCGCCCGACCGTAGCCTGTCCCGCACGTTACCTGGGGCGCGGGGAAGGCAGCTCGCTCCCGCCGTGGGGGTCTGGGCGAGCTGTGGCGGGGAGGCTGCGCTGCTCCCTGAACGCGGGTTTGGGCTCGGCCCCTCAGGCTG
>WEIT01036111.1:0-22141 GCA_013389985.1 Dryoscopus gambensis | reverse complement strand
ATGCTGGGGTAGGAATTGAGATTGAGAGACTACTTTTGCCTAAAGTGTTCAGAGCAAAAGCTGCAGGTTCTTCCCCTCCTTCCTGCTCACTGAGGATTTGCAGAGCAAGGTCTGTTTTTGACCACTGCCCCATTCTGACCAAGCTCATTGCCTGCAGCTTTACAAAATCTATCAGCCAGGGCAAATGCCAGCTGTCTCCATCTCCACATTGCCCGTCAAATTTGAAGTTGAATGGGTTTTAAGTGAGGGCAGAATTTGGCCTGTTTCCTTAATTAAATATGGTCCTGTCAGAAAGCTCTTACATTAGCTGAGGACAAAAAGAAAAGGCGAAGAAAAATTAAATTATGGAGAAAGGGCTTAAATCAGAAAAAGTCATTAAAAAAGACATCATTAAATATATGGGAATTTAAGCAGCTTTTAACAAAGAATGCAGCTGGAAAGAAAGCCCAACTGTATTTTAAATTCTGACAATTATGTTCTACTTTATAAGTCCTAATCTTTAAAAGACAAAACTACTGTACATTGAGGAAATCTAGGGAAAATTTTTCATGCAAAGTCAATGAAAATGCTAAAATTCAAGGACAGATAAGAGGTATGGTTCAGTCTTATGTTTATAAAGTGCTATCCATCCACAGGTTCATAATATACATTTGCAGAATCCTAAATCATCTAATAGTATGATAAAATGCAGGCTCTCAAGAGCCAGCATCAGAATGTTGCACTAAATTAAGTTCCAATACAGAAGCATAGCTATGCTTATCTATGCACAAATATGCATTTGCACACATACAGAAAACATGTGTCCAAAATCACAAAACAAAAGCCCTGGTTCTATATGTCTGTATGATGGCAAAACTTCCAGCCATGTAAATGCAAAGTGAACCACATAGTGCAAAACCCAAGTCACACATAACTTCATACCACATGCTGCAATATTCCTCATGAGTTCAATTAGAATAGGTACTATAGCACTAAGTGAATATCACATGAAAATCAGACTAATATCCAGATTCAGAAATTGACTACTACTGGTTTTTCCTAAATATTGGCATGACAAAGTTGAAATTATATGGACCTTATATATACCTCAGCAGACTTTCTCACCACTCACATACTTTTAGAGTGGGGTCACCATTAAAATTTTAGAGCTTAATTTTTCCAAATAGCTAGCATTACTCAGCTTTTATGGTATTTTCTACAGTTAGTGTACAGAATATCTAAAGAATATTAAGATGAAGTTACTGATTTGCAATGTTATTTATAGGAGTTTTAATGGAAGTTTCTGTATTCAGTCTGTTGTAAAATTTACAGTATAGTAACTCGTTTTCTCTGTGTTAAACAGGCTGCTCTAAGAGTTTCCACATGCCACCAGTACTTGTAAAGAGGCTATTACTGTGGGAACTGAATAGCACCTCAATGTACTCTATATCCAATAGCAATGTATGCTTTTATAACAAAAAATAGCTGGCTAAGGCCAGCACTTTTTCCTCATTTACTTTATATTGATATATGACAATGCTGATAAGAAAGAGATAGACCTGCCATATTTATAATGAATCATTTTATAATCAAATACTGTATATTAACCTGGTCTCTGGCCAATCTAGCACCTGGCTGCCAAGTTCATAATTACACTGTTCTACAAAGAAGGGTACAAAATAAATTAATTTCATGCTATTTTTGGTCTCACTCTAAAATACATTTATTAGCTGGCTAGTGTCGACAACAATTACATTTTGCTAATTCAGGTCTTGATTTTCCCTATTTAAATTCTTTTTGATTTTTCTTTGCTCCATATTCTTGAGTCTGATCCATTTTTTATACTTATTTTACATGTCCTTTCTTTGCTTAGTGATTTTGTACTTTACAGGCTGTTCCGACTTGTTCTTTATTGAGAACTTCAAAATATGTATATTTTTACACCAAATCCAACAAGTCTAAAGCTAAAATCAAGAACATGCTTAATATAAAATTACATTTGGATTGCTGATTTCTATGGCACATCCAGCTGTAATGATACTTTACTTATCAATCCCTCATTTTTAATGTCAGACATGTTATGTTAAGCTAGCTTGTTCAAGTAATGGATTTACTGATTAGTTCCTGTTTTGGTCCATAATTGTTCAATGATTTCCTCAATATTAGCTTAACCAAAAAGCTTATATATAATTCTTTGCAATATGCTTGACAGAAATACAGAAACATTCATGAGAGAATCACAGTTTCAGTTAATCAATAAAGGCTTTATCAAGAGTTTTTATTTATAGCTAATGCAAATGTTAAAAAAATGTTACAGCCATTAATTATTAGCAGTTTTTTTAAAGCACAAAGTAAGAGTTGAATAAATGTACTTTAAGACACTTAAAGCCCAGGCATTCTTTTTAAAATGACTAGCTAAAGAGCCCCTTGGGCTGTCTTTTTACTGCTTTTCAAAGCTCTAATAGCACTTTTTCACCAAAGACACACCCCTTGAATCCTCCGAGAGATACAATAGCATAATTGTTCTTTTAGGTTTTAAGGCCTTGACATATCTGTCACTGAAAGAACAGTGAATAATAATACCAGAACTATTTTATGCAAATTCCACTTAGAGGTTTCAAGATTTTTGTGAGACGGATCTTGCCTCCTTGTTGACAGTTTTATTGTCACATTAGCTTTACATGAGAAAGTGGTAAAGTTTTCTTCTTTGTTAAATAATACCCCATTTTAAAGTCTTTTAGATAAAGTTAAAAACAAATACGAAAACAATGAGATGGAAACATCAATTTGGAAAGGTATCAGAGGAGAAAATAGTAGTCACTTGTAAGAATTTTTCCCGCTAGCTTTCATTTTTCAAATTATAAATCACACTCATTATAATGTGTAATATGTACAAAATGAATATTTACTTGCATATATGTGTATATTTACACAAACATATAGGGTTATGAATAAAACATACCAGGATGTGTATTCTGAGGCTAGTCAATGAGGAATGGCTCATATCTCAAGGTCACAAAGTTACCAAATACTTTCTGCGTATATATATGTTCATGGGCAGCTTATTGTATACAAACTAAATGCATAATAATATATTGCAACTCCTACATTCAGTTGGCAGAGAGGAGATGAGACAAATATATGCATACTTCATAGAAGATGCTTTTAGGTCAGTTTTGCAAAATTTTCTGAGATGCAGATGTGTGATGAAGGTGCCATCCAAGATAAGAGTGACAAGTTTAACCCCAGTCTACAGCTAAGCACCACACGGCCTCTCACTCCCTCCTTCTAGCTGGGATGGGAGAGAGGATGAGAAGAATAAAAGCAGGAAAACACATGTGCTGAGGTAACAACAGCACTGCTCAGCAGCGACTAAAATGTGTTATCAACATTATTCTCACCCCAAATCCAAAACACAGCACTGGATCTGCTACTAGGAAGAAAATTAACTCTTTCCCAGCCAAAACCATGACAATATCTAAGACACATTCACAAATACTAATAAATACAGTATTTGTGAATGTATTGTAGATGGATCCTGCAGCCTGTCTGCTCCAGTAGCAAACAGGTCTCTACAGAATTTACGAAGAAATCATTGTGCAAAAAAGTTTTCTTTTTCTGCTACACTGAAAACAATTCCGCATTTTGCCTGACTGTCCTGTTCACTAAGAAATAACTTTAATCTGAACCACAAGAGTCTTTTAATTTACATGTAAAAGTATCCTCAGAATTCCTCAGACCATGGCTCTAGAACCAGTCTGGTCCAGACACAAATCCTGAAAGGAGGACTACCTCCATCACAAGGGGACAGATGGAACAAAGCCCTCAGTGGGATCTTACCATAAGACAAAGTACTGATTGTATATTTTATCACTTCTTTCAAAACAGAAAATGCCCCAAAAATGGTGGGTATGGCAGGCAGAGCAAGAGCCCACTGATCCCTCAGATCATGGAGCCTGGAGTTGAGGGACTCATCTGTCACAATCCGCTAATAATAGTGGTGGTCGGGATGGTTCGTTTATTGATCTCAGAGTGCAAAAGACACAAGGGATTTCAGTTTTAATCAAAGCAGTGCACCTTTATTAAGTGCCCACAACACACTAATGCGATAGAGGGGAGAGAGAGAGAGAGAGGTAAAGGAAACAAAGAGAGGAAGAAAGAGCAGGGGGCGAATAGCTACCAACAGAGAGACGAAATCCTCGTGGTCCTCTTGCCAATAGACTCGTCTTCTTCTATGGGGAGATCTTGGTCTCGGTTGATTTCAAAATTTCTTGTATAGTCTTTCTCAAAAGCGAGGGGCAACTGGCCAAGAGGTGCGGGAAACCTGCAACCATTGTTTTGAGGCCCGTTGCTCTGGGAAGCGGGTACAAGACAGGTTAGGACAGGACATTTCTTTACACTCCAGCACAGTTCCTACCACCTTGGCAGCAAGAACGGTGTGCATAGTCTACCGTGACCTGTAAGCTCCTCAGGAATGCGTTACAGTTCTCAGCGGGCGCACCTGCAGGCAGCACTTGGCAGACATCCCACCTCAGCCAGGCCAGCTCCTGTGCAAAGTTTTAGGGTTTCAATCTCTGTCCTTGGTGATGATCGCGAGGCAGATGAGGGATCTTTGGACCATCTCTTACACCATCCCACTGACTCGGGCAGGAGCAGGGCAGCCAAGGGGGCACAGAGGGTAGCACCTGTACCCAGTATTTGGCACCTCCCCAGGGACAGACAGTCTGGGTTGGAATGTGGCCCACAACTGGCTTGGTGGGAACCATGACTGGGACAGGACATGGCTGTGGGGAGCTGGGTAAGGGGCTGCTGGCCCCAGGGGCTTAAATGGTGTCCTGGGCCAAAGGAAGAGTAGGGTAGTCCTGGGGGGAAGAGTCCTTCAGGCCCTGATGAGAGGAAAATATTTTGTTTGAGCTACTTGGAAGTTTCAAGTGGAAACAACCATTGCTGAGCAAAGTGCGGGGTCTGGATCTTAGACCTCAACAGGGATGCAGACAAGAATGCAGTGGGTGACTTTTGTTTCAAGTGTTACAACTGCATGATTCATAAAGGAGTTCTATTAAACTGCTACAAATTCTGCATTCAGACAAGTAGTAATATCAAAACCCATACTTCAGGGCTTTGGTTGGTCAGGAAGATTTATTTCTTCTAAATGCACAAGTGCTCAGCAGCAGAAGAGAACTGCCTTGTTCTGAATCAGCACAGGCTGGCTATAACAGGAGATAAGCACAGTAGATAATATATATCTAAGGTGAATTTTCATTTACAGATGCCTGATTGATATAGCTTTCTTGAATAACTCAAACTGGCAAGAATACCCAGAATTTTTTTCCTTTTCTTGCAGGTTGAGTAGGTGCAATTTCCTCCATTTTTTCTCCCTTTCCAGGGGCTTAGATACTGGTGCATAGTGGCCTTTCAATTTGTGTGCCTGTTGACCACCATAGGTCCTGTGGGCTGAGGTGTTTGATTTTAAAGTGAATTTCTCTGGTAATCAGGATCATTCCAAATAATAATGACCAAACACTCTATGACACTCCATCGAAAACAGATCTTATTCTGAACCCTTTGGATCCTTGAGCTGAATTTGAACAGAAATCTAATGCCTAATGTATTAATATCTAGTTTATATCTAATTAACTCAAAAATTAACTGAAATTCTAATTAATTACAAATTCATAGCTGATCTAATATCAATTCTTGTCAGGCATCATAAGTATATTATGTGTAAATATTATAAATAATTTCATCTTGTTCATATGTTGCCTGAACTAAAAATGGTATCCTAGAGATACAGAGAGTTCAGGAATTTGTTCATGGTGAGGTTGTACTGCAACTTAAAAATTCCAAATATAAATGAGAATATTTGTCTTTAGCGTAACTTGAGAAATTAGAGGAAAATTTCCTTTTTTTTAAGTCAGCATGACGCATGGAGAAAATATATTTTTAAATACAAGCAAAGTTGTTTAGTTTTTCTGCTTTGCTTGTAAGTCTAGTCATCTCTTCATTTTGTGGATTCTATCTTTAATTCCCTGTATATTCTCAAGCCTTAGCTCTGAAGTGAGATAATTCCTTCTTTATGTCTTCATGTATGCAGATGAAACTTTTCTGCCTGCACAAGTTTATTGTCCTGTTGCTTTAGGATGTACAATTAGATGTCTACATCCAAAACACAGCTTTCTATAAGGTCTATGTTTTTATTCAGCCCACTGAATAAAACTCATTATCTTAAGACATTTCTGTGGATTAAGGTTATGTTTTTCTGAGCCATATTAATCTCTTTGTCTAAACATCAGTAGCTTAATTGGTTTAGATCAGAGCTATACTGTTTTGAGTAAAAGGGTATGATTAATGGGAACTAAATACAACTGGATCAGCTCAGCATCACTCTGCAGTACACAAAAAACTATTATCATTGGAACTGTGAGAGTGCTTGGGAAAGCCCAGCCTAGGTAAGCAAATCCCTTGCAAAATCCACCAGAGAAGGTGAGCAGTTTAAAGGTATCTTAACTGTGTGGAGGACTTTCTGTTAAAGGAGGTGTATTGTGAGCCAAGAGCATTTTCGCCAGTCAGGGGGGCAAGCTATGACATGAAGGGTTACGTTTCACATTTACCAAATAGATAGATAGATAGATAGATAGATAAATAAGGACAAGATCCAAGAGCTGCAGGAGCAGTCCTTTCACTGCCAGGCACTTTTGAACTACTACTATGAAACTAAGGAAGGAGGGATGGCAGAGGATTGTGAAACTGAGAAGAGTGAAGGAGAGGAGAAGTCCTGCCCTGCAGAAGTGTTTCCTTGCATATGTCAACTGCCTCAAAGGGCAGAAGTCACTCTCTCTGTTGATAAAAAGGCAGAAAAGGCTCTGCTCTCGTAGAACCTGATGCATTGTTCAATTGCTGAGAGAGCAACAGCCATTGAGGCAAATGAGGAACCAAGGAAGAGAAAACTTGAACAATCCCACAATAGACAGAAAATGGCACAAAGATACTACAGAAGAATTGAACTTAGGACAATAAACAGAACAGCAACAAAAACAGCAACAAAAGACTCCATGGAAGTATAAGGGGAATGGGGCAAAGAACAGCAAACAGAGAATGTGAGTCGTAAGCACAATTGTGCAGATCTGATTCACAGCTGCAACCACATGAGAAAGCAGGGGCTCCTTAGCATTCCTGAAGGTGAGCTCCCTCCCACAAGACTTCCAAGCATGGCTGTCTGAGCCCCCTCCCTTTCAATAATTAGAGAGAAAATGTCATAAACATTAATCTCCACTCCACATGAGAGGCACATAGCAAGTTAGACCTCACCCAAAAACTTCGCCCTGCTCTACAACCCTCCCTTGAAGTGGCATTCCTGGAAGGCACTAAAGAATTTCACACACCACCTCTAACACAATGAAGTTCCATTCTTTAACTGTTAATACTACAATTCCCATAGCAATCCTGTCATCTTTTCCTCATTCTAGCTGGTTGTAATGGCAAAACTCATCTTTATATTTATAGGAAATAGAAAACAATTGAGTTCCTGCATTTACAGCACTGGATTTTTGCAGCCACCCAACAGCATCCCTTCATGGCTGAGCTGCAAGATCTCAGATGTCTTATGCATCCCCTTATTACAAGCCCATCTCTGCCCAGTGTGAAATATAAGCCTCTCTCTCACACATTTCACTGCAGATATAAAATACCTAGAGCTTAATGTGGAGAGAAAGAGCTGTTTTCTCCCATTCTTCCCAGCCACTGTGGACTATATCCTCAGGCCCATAAAGACGGAACTCTCTTCTACATAGGCCCCTCTGTCTATGTGCTTAAAGTGAAATTTGCAAGCATATCTAGACTCACATCTCTGGTTTTGATCACTGCAACATCCTTTTCTCAAATCTTGACAAAAACAGCCAGGCCATGCTCAAATCCATTCACAATTGTGCGGAAAAGATCATCTCCTCAGGCTTTTCCTTTGACCACATCATTCTGATTTCTGCATCCTCTTGTATGGCTCCATGTTGTTTTTACATTAAACATTAACATCTCCATCCTTGCATGGACCAGCAGAGTCAATGCTCAGTCTATTTGTCATTTCTCAGTCATCAGCACTCACCTGTGACTGATTCATGATGTTAGCTTCCTTCTCAAACTTATCAGATATCCTATCATGAACTATTAGTATTGGTATGCTATTAGTATTCTCAGAGAGTTTTTGGTTTGGTTTGTTTTGGTTGATTACTTTGGGGATTTTTATTTTGGTTTTGTTAGATATTTACAAAAGCCAATTACTCAGCTGCTGTATTAGTTCTGATTCTCTCCTGCTCCAAGATCCTCTTAGGACAGGATAAAGACTTTTTGTCAGGGAATAGGTTATATCTCTCAGATTATCCTGAGATACCTGTACTAATTCCAGCAACTGATTTTGAGACAGGGTCCTTCAGGGATGCATTTACTTACAACAACTAGGAGTAGATATTTTCAAGGCATATATCAGTCAAGAGTTAGTAGAAAAATGATTCACTGATCTAGCCTTTTTCTCAGATTCCCAAACCATGAAGGCTCTTCTAGAAGGTAGAGTTGAGCATAAGATGCAAGAAGTCCCTCAATTTTCCCTTATTAGTGGAGTCTGAGCTTAATCTGAGCTTGGCAAGACTGCTAGTCAGTTTGGTGCTTTATATTTCTTAAGCACTTAGTATAAAGGGGGAAGGGAAGAACTTGGCCTCTGCTGCCTTTTGTCTGCTTCTTCCAACAAATACTACAGGTATTCCATTCTAACTCCACTGTTATTCTCCCTTTTCATCCTTTAGCTTCTGCCATTTTTGGAAGACTTACAGACATTAACTTTTTTTCTAAATTCCACGTGACTATCCTATACGCACCTCTGGTTATGATCAGAGCTCAACCTAACTTTCCACTACTTCTCTTTGGACCCATCCTAACATATTGATAATATTGTGTAGTGCTGTTTCCTTACCTTTCTTATTAGATATTCTCTTCCAATGGACTTTCAGCTGATTTTGCTCAATGCCTGGGGTGTGCCAGGAGCTGTAATTCTGGTCTCCATTTCAACTGTGAGGTGCAATGCAAAGTAAAGCTTTCTCTGGGTAATTCAGGACTTTTATCAGCTAAAACAATAACAAAGTGTAGCTGTCTAATATGACATGAAATACAAATAAAATTAATTTGGTGGACTATGGTAGTGTGGAAAAGACTATTAACCCATTGTATGTAATTGTTGGTATCATTTTTGGTATCTTCTGATGTTTCCCCCCATAAGTTAATAAAGTTGGTTTGCCCCATACCTTCCCTTATCCTGCCCCCTTTACCAAAAACAGTTTGCTCCCCACCCCTACTTACATGTCCGTCATCCTGGGTCCACCCCTATTTCTACAAGGTTCTCTGTCAATCAGTTAAATCCTTACCCTCAGACATGTCAATCTTTATTACCCCCATCCCTTACTACTAGAAGATTCCATTGTATTCGATATATCATTTGTTCTGTGGAATGTCAGTTATTAAGTTACTGTATGATTGGTTATATGCAAATGTTATCCCTCCTTTACCCCTCCTCTGAGTACCCCTCATTGGTTAAATCCTGTTAACACCCTCTGTTGCCGCCCCCCTTTAAAAGGTCGTGCTCCCAATTACTTGTGGGTCAGTTGGCCAGATCCGCCTGTGCATTGGTTTGGGGAATAAAACATCTACCTTGGACTTGGCTGGTCTCCTGGCTCCTCTCTCATCCCTTCACCTCCGGCAATCGCTGGCTGACTTGTGGGGAGAGAGACGCCGTCTCTCTTCCTTGCCCTATTTACTCCCTGAGGCTCGGGAGTTAGGGTAAGCCTCCTGTATCCTACGGCCGTCCGTGGAGGAGCTAGCTGGGACGACCCGAGGGGTCAAGAGAGCCACCGGACAGCCGCAGCAGACATTATCTAGTAATATGACTCAGTTGTCCTAAAGTGTGTCAGTACTCAAAAATGAAAGCTCCGTCTAATTTGAGCTCTGGGAAAAGTGCTAACATTTAAACTTCCACAGTGTCTAGTGTTCTGTGCCTATTACTCTCCTCATGTTGGTCTCTTCATTGCTTGAGGGCCAAAATTCAACTTTAAGAAAAATCTAAGAAAATAACCACACAGATGTATAGAAATGTATATAAAAACATCCTTGACACAAAAAATGTAAATCACAACACTTACAACTTACTTCATTTTCTTTCTCCTCCTTTTCTTTCTCTAAGGCATAAAAAGAATAATAATAAAAAGTAAAACAAACAAGCAAACAAAAAAGAAATAAAAAAAGGAAACAAAACAAAAAAAAAGAAGTCTGGCATAGTTGTCATTTATGTTGATGTCAACAGCCCTGCATAGACAGGTTACCGGAAAATACCACCCCAGGGATCCTATTCATGGTGCACAGCAGGGCCCTGTCTGTAATTACTGTGGCCTAGTTATTTCTCAGGGAAAGAAGTCCACCACTAGATCCTTTTTTTTTCTTAATAGGTGAAGTTGAACCTAAAGCACTGTAATTTTAATCAAATCTTTCCCATCTGTGTGTAGTGTCTCTAAGAAGTTGAAGATTTAAGTGTATGTTGTAGGGTTTGCTGAATAGTCCCAGAGGGGGGAGAAAGGGCAGAGAGATTGCAATTATGTTACACTTAAAGGTATNTTCTCTCTCTGTCTCTTTTCCCCTTTCCCTTACTGAGGGTTAAGATGATGTCATAGATGGAAAGGAAATACTGCAATGGAACAGAAGACAAAGCCAGAGTGAGAAGGGGAAACAATAAAGCAGCAGTTTACAATATGTCCATGAATTGTTTTAAGAATAAAAAGTTTCGAGAAGGATGATTAAGTAGCATTTTCTGCATTGCTTCTTTTCGCCAGGGAAGTCTCATACCCAGAAACCATAAGACCTTATATTGAATGTTACCTCTAATATTTTGATTTCCAATCTCTCATCCCTCTTTATGAGATACCATAGTTTACATGACAAATCTGCTGTTTGTGCCTTTTAAGTTGGAAAACACAGTTTTGCAATTACAGCAAAATTTATACAGGAGAAGGATCAGATTCCTGTATCAGATGTTTAAGTCTAGCAACTACTTGGCCATAAAAGATTATTAAGCATGCATGTCCATTAGTATTTTTGGAAATGAACAGAAGTCATGGAAGTGACAGATAATACAAAAGTCTTGTCCAGAGAAGGGCTCATTCAGCTGTTATAGTTTTAAAACAACAACACATTTAAAATCAAGCTGGTGTGTGCTTGCAGTCTTAAAACAAGAGCTATCAAAATAACATGCTGTTTCTTCAAGTTGCGGCTTTCTGTTTTGATCTGTTGCCACTCTGGTTTCTAGACAATACCAGCATAACAAGGGTGATGCTTAGTGTTCAACTGTTGCTTACTAATGAATTGTTTCTTCCCACTAGTTAAGTTATGTGTATTTTTGGGCAGCCAGCCTGCAGGTCTAGAGCCAGTCAAATGCTATCTCCAATTCCTAAGGCACTTCCTGCAAGCAAGAGGGTAGATGGATTCATGTAAATGAATGTTAATAACAATGCAGGTAACTGGATATCTCAAAAGCACAGTCTAGATAACAGAAACTGCAGCTGTGGCACCTGCCTTAACAAACTCACTACCAAGGAAAGTGTGATAAGATTCTTTATTTACTGAAAGTTAATTAACCCCTAAATTATTGACTGATTTACTCCAATACTACAGATTCACTCCTGTGGGTTTATGTCCTATCTCTCTGAGAGAGTGCACTGTGAAATACTGGTACCAGTTTATGTCCACAGCTTTTGAATTTCCTTATGTACCTGCCTGGGCATGTTAATTAATGTTAGACCTAAATAAATTGTCGGACAGAAATAGCAACGTGAACAAGCTATATATCCTGAAGCAACTGTTTCTTCCAGTCTGCAGTTTTCCAGGATATTCATGAAGGTCTCTGTCATGTCTCCTAGATTCTACTTTGCTCATGTGTCACTGAATTGAGAGAAGGTGTCAAAGTTTAAAAGCATAGACCAAATATGTGGTCAATATTTCTCAGCTTCAGAAAGGATGGGAGGAATAAAAGAAATAATTTATTAAAAAAAAATCATAAAACTGTGAAGTGTAGGAACATTAGAGACCCTTCCAACAAAAAGCCAGTCTTCCTTTTACTGAAGTCATATTAATTGGGTCTCATTATATTCTCAAAATAAAATCAAGTATCATTTACAACTTAGCTACTAGAAAAAAAATAAGGAAAGAAGGAACATGAAGGAATAGATTTTTTTTTCAGCAAAAATTTCAGATCATTTAAACAGTTTTCTGTTCTGACTCACAATTACTTCATTATACATTTCACTTCACACTAACCTCTCTGTTCTTTGTATAGGTGTACGCTTAATTGTTAATTTAAGCAAATATTTTTTAATTCAACTACATTTAATAACACAGCAAAGTTACATAACATATATGTGTATTTGTATATAAAAAGCATACAATCATACTATTTTCAAAATTTATCCTTCTGGATAAATTCTTTTAAACCGGTTACTTATTGTCCAAGACAACTTGAGATAAACACATGATAACACAATATTAAGACTGTCAATATCAGAGTGAAAGAATTAAGGCAATGGCTGAAAGTAGTGGACATTCAATGTCAATATTTTCTCATTTTATGTTATCCATAAATAGTAATTATAATAAGCAATATGTCCAATAAGAACAGTTAACAGAAAATTTTCACAGAAAGAAAAACTGCTAGAAATACATTTGAAGGCTTTGTGTTTAAGTTCAGGTTGGGTTTGGTTTTGGATTAGTTTACTTGGTTGCTCTTAATATCAAAATCTGTGTTGGCCTAGATTACTACAATTAAAGAGCCAGAAGAAAGAAAGAGCAATTCATTTGCTGCTGGCACTGGTAACCAAACTTGGATTTTGTAGATTTGTCTTGTTGATGGTAAGTTGTTCCATTTCTAGAAATATAGGGATGATAAGGGCTTAAATGTTTAATTTAATGCTATCTAAGCAAAAAGTAGCCTTTTCTTTTGGTATGCTAGTTAAAGATTGGTTTTATTTTCCAAAAGAACCTCATAATTATATTAGGACTCCCATCCTGCTGAATCAATTTACAATTAAGACAGTAGCAACCTGCTACTTAGTTTAATGTTGTGTATCTCACTTTTCTGAACAAATATGAGTGAACATGTGTGTCTGAGGGAACAAAACTTCCAGACTGCATTTTAATGCAGTGGGTTGCTTTATGGAAACTTGCAGACAACCTGACAGAAAGGTATAGGATGAAAGAAAATCTGCATCAAATATAATATTCACTATTGCCTAAGTTGTATTTCCCGCCCTGGGAGTACCAGGAGTCATATCTCCCACCGTCTGAGTTTCTGTCAGCAATCAACACCATTTACAACACATGCTGCATAAAGGAAAATTGCATTACAATGATAGTTGATATCTGTTATGACATGTATCTTCATGGCTACAGAGGGAAAAGATAACTCATCACTGAAATAGCCGTGAATGATATATCTGTCTTTCCTGGTAAGAAGTGTCATAATAGACATTGGCCCTCATTTGCTACCTATTTACAAAATCATTGTTCTTTAAGAAAGAAAGTTATTTATAAAGGCTAAGAAAGTTAAAGCTCAGAAACATAGCTAGAAAAGGTATTTGTCAATCCTGTACAACTTAAGGAAGTCTGAATTTTATCATTACATGACATACCTAATCCCAGCCTACACATAAACATTAACATCTGACAGCATATTGTTATGTTCATATGTAGAAGTACACATGCTATGTGTAATATACACCAAAATGATTCACCAAGATGTTGTCTTTGAAGAAATTTAATTATACGTAGCCTGTTAACGCGTGCGGCAAGAATATGTTGTCCGCAAAGACTGCACATGAGCTCCAATTAAGCCTTTATAACCTTGTGATCTGTCTCGTATACCAGAGAATAACTGGCTTCAAAATGGCTGGAAAGGATTGTCTTCTGACTGCTTTCGTACGGAATAAGAGAAATCCCTCCCACATACTTGTTAATCTCTGCACCTTTTCAAACCACTGGCCAACAGCAGTTACATTTGCAAGAGTAAAACTTCTAAAGATTATTAAATTCCTAGATGTTTTGTGAAATTCAGTGGCTGAAGAAGGAAAGTCTCTCATGACTTTCTGTCTAGGGGGAACTTGGCTATTACTTGTGCATGGGGGTTTGCCACAGAGGTGATCTGAAGTCTGCAGGACTGTTACAAGAGGGAACGTGGGGCTTCACTAGGGCCTGGTAACACCCAGCGAGTGCCTTAGGAAATCTGGCCTTTCATGTTCTACTGCTCCCAGACACTTCAACTTTTAAAAAATGAAAACATCTTCTCTGTCACTTCAGTTGTATAGTCAGGGCTTCTCTAAAACCTGCCTTTGTCTTGGGCAAATTTCTTTTTAAGAACTTCAATTCATGGATTGTATGGTCAAAAGGGAATTTCTAAAAATCTTGGGCTCCTAGCTTGACCTGCATAACACAAGGCACAAAATTTTATCTCCTAGTTCCTGCAAGATTATTCTCCTTTCCCATGTAAGTGAACTATATTGAATTTAATAAATCTGTGGAGTAGAAAGGTTTAGAGATGAAAGATTATTCCCTTCTCCTGGCTAAGGCCCTTTCCAGAGAAGTGCTCAGGAGCTGGAAAAGTCATACGCATTCGGTAATAGTGTGTGTCAAATTAAACATGTATTTATGTTTTTTAATGGATCTGAACTAAGCTTATGGATTCCTGTGGGATTAGGCAACTGAATTCATTTCTGATCTATAAAGCTTGAGCCTTCTAAAATGCAGTGTCTTTAGCCATCAGTCTGAAAAAGTCAACTCATGACATGGTTGTAAAATGCCAAGTTTTTCAAACTCTCCAGAAAGTTATTGATAGACCTGATAACTGCTAGGTAAGATTATGAAACACTGTCTAAAGAGACAGATAAGACTATAATTCTCAAAATACTCTTCTTAAATGTGCTAGGTTTGATTTTTATTAAGAATAATGGCATCTTATGCTATTTTATTTCACTGGTACCCTGAGATATTGTTTTCATCATAAGTTATAAATCACATTAAGCTGAAATACATAGTTTTCAAGCTGTAAACCTATAGAAAATACTACAAGGTAAATTAAAAACAAATTCATATATTTAGCTTTTATTTCCTAGTAATTCCTCTGATTTGTTGAAGTAAAAGCATTGTTCTGTGATAAAATCTCCATAAATCTTAAGTGTGATATACTCTATTTTCCCTTAAAGATACATAAGATTTATAATTTAATATTATATATACAAGTGCAAGTATTTAAACTTTACCTTGTAGTTTAATATATAATAACTAGCCACTTTTGAGTGCACTTACATGTTTGATTTTTCCTAGCCAAAGAGATATTAAAGAGAACATAACATAAAAGTAACTTTTAACAATCTATGATTGCTTCATTTTGCATAAGAAAAAAAATTATGAAGTGCTAACCACATATAAAGTGAAAATAATAACTCTTTCTTAATTTGTCCCCTACAAAATCCAACCCAAGTCACTGACTTTTTCACTGAGAAATTTTGAGTTTTGCTTCTAACCTCAGCAGGAATTTAAGGAAAACATGCTACACTGAACCCTCAGAGATACTTTTAGTCCTAATCTCCTGAAATTTTTTTTTGAATGTTGATTGCACCTTGTCTTGTCCATGCATTTTGATATATAAATTTGCATTAACGTGCTATACAAAGCCACTGTATATGGGGATAAAGAAATGTTTGGGTTAGGAGGCATGCAGAATACACCTGTGATATTACATTATGTCAGTATGATTCCTAGGCTGTGATGTGTATTATGGGTTAATTAAGGCATGGGAAATAATGTATATGAAAAGATATGTCTTCTTTACTTCCAGTGAAATAAAAATTTCAAATCAAAAACATCTGTCTTTTTTCGTTTACATGTCAAAATGTAATTGGCTATGGTTGGGTTTTGTTGCCTTTATTACTTTTAATAGCTGTACAGCCACTGATTGCCCAAGCTGATGGTTAATTTAATTTCTGTCAATACAATATTGGGGCTGTCTGCATATTCAGGCCATGATTAACTGCAGCAGAGTCCATAACAGTAGTGTTATTATTACTGCATTTAACTACCTCTCGGGAGAAGACAAATTAAATTATGTTGAAAATGCTGTTGATTATCATTACGGACTTATTTGTAGAGCACAATTACTGATCTGTTGTAAAATAAATCAAATTTTTTATCATCGTGGTATAAATTAAATGTAATGTAGGCGAATGGAGAGTGGTTACTGAAAGAGTTCAGGCAGCTTTGTATAAGTCAACCAAGCACTGAATTAAAATAATAATCACAGATGAACATGATATTATATTTTAATAACAAGCTACTTCATGACCAAGTGTTCATAGATTATGGGACTTCAACAATAAAAAAGCAAACTTAAAATGCTTTATGTGCTGTTGACTTAAACGAAAGACTGAGGCCTTCACATCTAAATTATTTTCTACTGTTTCCTCTACATAAACTGGAAACTCACTTCAAGTAACCAATTTAAGGCACCACTTTAAAAATATAATTACACTAATAGCTTACATATGCTAATACTTTAGTTCTCCTCCTCCCTCTATGATATACTAATCTCTGCCATACTGTATTAGTACCTTATAAAATGTGGGCCTTTACTGATAACTCCAGTGAAAACAAAATATGTGCAACATACTAGCAGATATTTAATTATACTGAATGCTTGCTATTAAATGCCCCTTAACCCTACATCTTCAGAAGGGCTAGGCAGTTACTCACTGATTCATGGAGACAAATGAGAGCAGGTATAAATGGTTCTTATCCTGCCCTCTCCATAAATAAATGATCCAGCTTCAGTCACGTTTCTTCAGACCATCAACCATGTCAGGAATCCAAGAGGTAATGGAAGGGAGACATAAGTAGAAGCTGCCCCCACTTTCCTTCCACCCCCATTAGCAGAGTTCAGACTGAATTTCTCTCGTGAGAGTAATTCCTCAGCTGGCATGTACATTGTATCTCCATCAGATTTGCCAAAATTCTTACGATTCATATCAACAAGGGATCTGTTTAACAGGGATTTGTACCACTTATGAGTGTCCTTAGAAGTTGTACTTGCCCATCAAAACCATTCCTCAACAATCTCTGATGCAAAACAGTTCTTACTAACTACAATGTATTCCAGAATTCTTTATAAGGAAAAAAATCCCATTGGCATTCCCTGGACATTTTGCCTACAAAGACATCACATAAAAAGCCTCAGAATAAGCTGTTTCAGTAGATGTACATCAACTCATAGAATTCAGGAATTCTATTTTTAATTTTGTCAATCGTTATTACTTTGGTCTACAATCCTCCAATAACTGTCTCAGAACAATCCCTTCTCTATCCTTACTACATTTTCAACAAGAGTCAGTCATTCCCATGAATGAACTAAATCTGCACAAGGGGTACTTGAGCCCCATAGTTCCTGGTATGCCAACTCTGAGTTTTTGTTCATGGCACACGAGCTCCTAACTGCTTTAGGCATGCCTGGAGCTCCATGGCACTCCTTGTATGTTAATCACATCCATTATACTTCATGCCTTGCAAAAATTTATATCGAGATCCAGAGTATACAAGCAAATTACATCTGTAAAGCACCCTTTGGCCTAGCAAAAATATGATGGGCAGTGCGCCACAGAGTTCTAGTTGCAGCTCTTCATCTGATGTTAATAATTCTGTGCACTACGTAACCCTTATTATGCAGCAAGGCCTCATTAAGAAAGAGACAAGTATCATTTGCCATAGTTTGCAGATGGATTAACTCAGGAGTTGTCATTTGTTGTGCAGCAGGACTCAAACCCCAGGTTTTTAAGAGAGCAGGCCCATGCTGTACACACATAGCCAAGATGCATTTCAACTCTCTGTGTTTGTCTGGGCTCTGCAGTCACCAAGCCACATTTCCACATATAGCCAGAAGATGAACTAAGAAATTTTTACACTGCTGATAAATGTATGAAGACTAGCATGATTTTACATGACAGCAGTTTTCTTTCTTTGTTTTCTCCTCTTTAAAGACATGAAAAATAGCATACAAATTTCTGTCTTTCACTAAAACAGCAACTGAAATCATTTGTAGAAATGTCTTAAAAGATCACAGGATTCAAAGAGAGTAACCCTTGTACGAAACAGAAAAGAGGAGAATGAGGCACAAAAAATTAAAGTTTTTATCTTGGTTGAAATCTAGAGAAGTTGAATTCCTCATTCTGCCATAAACTTTCTTCAATCATGGTGTGCTCCTGCCTCCCAGCTTAAGCCATAACCACCAGCAGGTGTTGTGATAGATGCATCCATCTTACTCTGGACACGGTAGCCAAGGGCTGTCTGGAATGGTGACCCAGACATCATGCTGGTAGGCAAATATGACCGTAAGTCACTCATCGTTCTCTATAAATAGCAGCCAGCCCAGGGCCTGTGGAGATCTCCTGTACAGCACCAGGCTGCACGCCAGGATCTCTCCTTCAGCAGGGACACTCAAGGTTGCTCCTCCAGGTCGAGAGATCCCTTCCCACAACAGATCCTCACTAAGTGATTAATAGCACTATAAACTTTGACTTCTTAAGTAAGTGGTCTAAAGGATTGACTGTGCACATATAATCTGCTCGTCACAGACAGCTGACCAAATCTGAGACTAGAAGTGGATCCAGATGCACTTAAATTCCTCTCTGACACTGGCCAGAGGATCTATTCTGAACATCGTGACTCAACAGGAGACAAAACTGTCTCCCTGACAGTTTTGTCTGACCCTATCCTCTATGCAGTAAAATGTCAAGTGTACCTTGGCAACGAACCTTGTTAAACCCTTGTCTCATTTACTATCAAAGTTTGTTAAATTGCTTGTTTATATTACATTGCTGCTTCTTTCTTATGAGTGAAGCACATCATTACATCAGCGAGGTAACACTATCCTAATTCAAACTCATCTTACTATTATTTATATTAAAAATATATCATTACATTCCCACTTACTTTTTGCTTGTTATACTGGTCTGCAAAGCTCATTTTAGGATTATTTAAAATGTGAATGTGTCACACAGCCTGTTTGTTTGAACCATGCATTTCAGCATCAAAGCCATCCACTGAATTGAATATAATCAAGAGGGATTTTAAAAGTCTTTAACCATTTATCACCTCTGCAGAACACGAAAATCTTCTTGGCACTTTAGACTACCATAAGAAGGAATAGGCACTGCCACATGGAATTTATAATACAATTTCAAGTGTGAGACAAAATAAGGGTTAGCAAAATCAGAAGGGCAAGATTTAGCTGTACTTTGAGAAAGAAAAGATGCGCCACAGAAGGAAATAGAAAATGTGCAGATATAATCTGTTCTTAAAATATTCTGAGAATCCGTTATGAAAATGGGTGATAGACTCTGAATGAAAGGAAGTTGCTAGCAAGCTTTCCATACTATGTGGGGAACATTTTTGTTCAGTTTATGCTACCAGCCAAATTATTTTCAGTTTTCAATGTAGGATTCACTTCTTAGTGTTTCTGCTTTAAAAATAAGGACTTGTAGAAAACTGGTTCTGGAAAGCCTTAACAGATCGTGTGGCTAGAAACAGTATACATAGTCCTAGGGTTTCCTATGTGCACATTTATGCAGAAGAGGAAAATCACTCAGAAACTGTTTAATTTTTAACCATTGTTTCTATTCACACACTACTTCCCTCATCCTAAAATGGTGTTCTATATTACAAACGAGGCTAACTAAGTTACACCAAAGTCAAGGGGTTTAAAAAAAAAGCAGTAAAGGTTTCAGTGTGTGTAGATATGTTCCCACCAGCTCCCACTGTGTAAACTTCCTAAAGTTCACTTCCAGTACAGCAAATTAACACAAATTTGACCCAAATCTATTCATGTGACATTGACAGGAAAATGTGTGAAATCATACATGCAAAAGAAAATTAACTCAGTACAGCCTTTTCTATTTTTTGCCAAGGTAAACAGTGTAAGCTTTGCAAACATAGGAATATAAAAGAATGCAAAGTTATCAATATTCCACTTGATTAAAGATTACAAATACCCATAAAAAGCACACCAGCCTGCCATAAATGACACCAATATGTTCTCCTAACAATGAATGTTTTGACTGAAACAGCACAACTACTTCAATATCTATGCTCAATGCAGGTGAAATGCACTCCACAAAGGCGGAACTCTGAAAGGATCCCAATACAGTAGTGGAGGGCACTGAGCTTATTTGATGTGACACACTCCATTCATCTTCATGAAAGTTTCAAACTCATGAGATAGATACAAACTGATGTCTATTGTCATTTACTGGGAAACTATGAGGTGTAAACACTTCACACGACTCCCTCACAAACATGAAGCAGAATGATAGCTTTGATGGCACTGATGGATGGTGTCCTTATGGCCAGGGGAAGGAGAATCGCATCAGCACTGACACTGTGGGATCTATCAGCTGTCTTTAAAACAAAGTGGATCACAGGAGAGTACCAGAGCACAAACACATAACAGTGCTAAGACTTTGTTCCCTCCTCAGGAACAAAGCACAGATAATTTGATGACTGCTTACAAGATGCCAGCTGTAAGGTTCAGAGATAAACTGTTCTTCGTTACATGATTATGCCTTATAATCATGTCTTCCATATACAATTAATATATTCCATACAAGATAAATCATATTATGGAATGATTATGAACTGACCATATATGACCATGATACAGTAGGCAGACCAGTCCCTGTCCATACATGGGGAAAAAACTACTGTCCCTGAAAAAATGGTTGCACACTGCTTGCTATATACTTCCATAGAAAACATTCCTAACATGCACGTCTTTAGGCTCTTACATCAGAAATACTTATGGATGAGAAAAAGGAGGCTTCAGCTGAATTTGGGCAAGAGAGATAATGCAGCTGGGTAGGATAGAACTACTTCAGTAACCAGCCAAGTTATTACCCTCATTAATTGTCAAAGCCATCTCTCTGGTCTTATCAAAGTAAAGACATCTAGGAATCTTCCCTGAGCTTGTTCAGCCTGAGGACAGACTTTCAGCTTGAACTTTAGAAATCTTTAGACAATAATTTTAGCAATCCGCATAAGTTTTCACTTGGACCTCTGCATACTCAGACACGACTTCCTTAATTATAGCCTAATATCTTCCTTAATAATTCCTAAGTTCTAATGAATAGCACCACAAAATAGAAGTGGATGATAATATAATATGTGGCACACTGACAGAACTCAAAGCAACTGTTCAGGAAGGGTATAATTATCCATATTTCACAGATCTGTAAAGTGAGGTGCAGAGGGGTAACATCTTTCCCTGGACACAGGGAAACTGTGGTAGAGACAGAAGCAGTCATGTAGCCTTTATTCCTATACTATCCTACTGTGTTTTGAAATGTGGAGTAAATGAGACATTATCATAAAATATACTGTAATCATGATTTTGATTAAACCCCAGATCATGTTAAAATACTGGATTAAGCTCAGTGTTTTAAAAACAATTACATCCAGTACAGTAATAGAGGGACACACTGAGCAGTTTGTTTTATTGACTCCTAATTAGAAATATATGCTCCATTTATGATAGTACTCTCTGTAGGAGATCAAGGTGCAAGAGATGTCAGTCTGACATCACTATATGAGCAGGTTGCTAGTAAGTACTTTTCTATAAATTAAAATTAGCCCTTTAATAGGGTCTAATAGTATCTAAAAATTTTTCTGTAGGGATGAGTAAATAATTGTTTTGACAATGCACTTCTTTCTTGTGTGTTTTTAGATTTTTACTTTATAATACTTCATAAGAAATATTTTCACTCAGCTCTTAGGCAATATTTTTGTTTTCCTTCAGATAGTTCCAGGCTCCATATTAGAATGAAAATTCTGCTTTTCCAGGAAAATCCCTGGGCAAGTAACTCAAATATCTTCATTTGTTAAGTCAATAATATGATTGCTGTAATTCTCTGTTGCACCAATAGCTCTAGATTCAGTTATATTTCACAGGTAAGTTACTAATGCCTGTAAAACTTCTTGTTCAAACAGTATTCTATGCTACTTTTGGAAACCAAACATTCTACCAGTTAGACAGTAAAAATGTATCTGATCA
>WEIT01036109.1:0-39087 GCA_013389985.1 Dryoscopus gambensis | reverse complement strand
TATAATGAAAAGGATGAGGGGAAAGAATAATAATAAAAAAGGAGAATATTGTGAGTTCTAAGAACTTTTGAAAAAGCAAAAATTCTATCCAGTGTTCTTTAGGTAACTTCTGATATAGGCTTTAGGTATTTACATATAAACAGAAAGCATTATCTGTTAATATTCAGGCCGTCAGATACTCAAGTATTTTGTCCCTTTGCAGGAATTTAAAATGCTAATAAATGATCAGGCTTTACTAACAAGCTGCCTAATTTCACTTGCAATGATTTAACAAAAGTGTTTTCCATCTGGGAGAGCTGAGAAACAAACAACTCAATTTTTGGCACCAGATTTTTTAATTTATTGTTCTTTCTGAGGTTGCATTATGATGGAACGATGTAAAGGGATTTATTTGCTGTTTCTGGTCCCTGTCAGAAAAATACACATGGGTAATCTTGTTAGAAGAGGAAAAATTTATCCAGAAGACTTATGTCAACATGTTCTCTACAGCTTTTTCTTTAAAGCACAGACTGAGTATCATGTTTTTCGAAGCAAAGAACCAAACATTTATTTAAGATGGGATATTCAAATCTTTGAGGCTTATTTCTAGAGTTGTGATTAGGGAATTCTGGGGCCATGTTGCAAAACTCCAATAAATGCATTGTTACATTATGTAGCAAAATCTAAAGGGAAAGACATTATGGATTTTGTATCAAAAATAATTTCTAACTATCTAAATGTGAATTTATAATATATTTTTGTAGTTTCTTAAGGCAATTTATTCTCATAGTGCAATACAATAAACTTTTGAGTTATGGCACGTGTTAAGAACCACCCGGAAAGCAGGTATTTTTTTGGCATTTAGCGTGGATATTATTTAAAGACAATACTGTATGATATTGGGTGGCACTTTCAGCATGTCCTTAAAAGCTCTAATTATTCCTTCTTCACTCCTTCTGTCTCAGTTTCAAATAATTTATTTCCCCTAATTTCCCTTAGAGTTCTAAAACCTGCCCTTTCAAAGTAAGGTGTAGTGGAGATGTGAACAAATTATTGCTCTTTTGTCTGGTGCAAATGCACAGTATTTACCTTAAGGTTTTTTCTTTTTGCTGTTTAAGAACTTGACCTAGAATGAAAATGTATAATGGAGGCATCCTAACTAATGGAGAAAAACACGAATATTTTTGCTACCAGTATCTCTGTTAACTGCTCAGGGAGAATGGGGATGATACCTATTGTGATATTTTCATCCTATTTGCATAAACAAGGTTCTCTGCCTTATGTACTTGCTCTAATAATGTACTTAATGTGTGCTGTCTGTCTGGTGAGGGATCCCAATGTGGATGCAACCATTTACATGGGAAATTCCTTTAATCCTGACTGTGGCTGTGAATGCTTTCAGAGCTGTGGATGTCCTTGGAGCAGTCAGTTCATTCAGTGCTTTGCAGCATCAACCCCTCAGTCTTGAAAACACACAGAAACAACAGCAGAATTCATTCTTTGTATGAATTTGCTTAATGAGAACAAATGGTTCCAGCTACAATGGCAAAATGTTCAGGAGAGAAAAGTGTTTCCATGTCATGTCATGTCATTGTGGTGAATATCTCTTGTAAAACTAAAGGAAGGTGCTTTTGTCACAATTGGGTTGTTAATGTAGACATATTACAGATTCAGTTTTTGTTGTTTGTTGTAGAATTGTTGTGCTTATTTGCTGCTTATATTGGCAGGTCTTCTAAGTTTTCTAAGTAAAAGTTTAAAATTACAGTATTAGAGGCTGGTAGTGCTGCTGCTGATGTAGGGAGATATGAAATGAAAATATTCGTGGTCAATTGATTCCTATTGACTTCAGTACACCTAAGATCAGACAACAAATTCCCTCTTTCTCACTATCTTTTTTAGCCTTATTGTATTGGAGTAATGACACACACACACACACACAGTCCCATTTTATTTCTCTCCTCTGAGATCTTAAAGGGAAACGGGAAGTAAAGAAGGAGGTGGTGGGAAGAAAAAAGGTTCTTCTCTCTGGCAGTAAGTGAGCTGCAGTAACTTTGGTCTTGCAGCCTTGTTCTGCACTGCGGGGTAGTGAGTGACTGAGATCTGAATCGTATGGTTGTGTGAGGTTTATGTGCTAATTGTCTACTCTCCCATGCCAGAGACTGAAATCCTAGAGTGTGCATGTCATTTGCCAGACTAATTGAACCTCATCAAAGTTAAATCAAATACAAGGATAAATATGTAAGCCTAAGCTATCATAAAGTTATTTTGTGGTTATTTATTGAAGGACTAGGTCTTGGGTTTATTTGCTTTTATTTTATACAATTGTATTAGATTCCTTTTTATGTTTCTCACTGAGTGTAAGGACTAGTTTATTTTGGTAATGTAACAATTTAACTCTAATTAGGAAATTATGCAATGAAAAACTTTAACATTAAAGAAAATACTATTCCTTTAAAGATTCTATGTGCTGGATGTAAGTTAATGCTGCTTTCATTAGAAGTTTTCATTGAGTCCCATCTGTTTGAATATACAGCAATGATGAATTATTAATGTGTAGTGCTGTAAGAGAATAGTCATTTACTGACAGAAAACAGCATTTGGTTTGATACAGGAAATTAAATCACTTTATGCTTGTGAAGCTTGTTAATTATATCTGAAGTAAAGGATTTTAATTGATCTCAATACTTGCTGTGCAAAATAATTTTCTTCACTTGAATGTGAAAGAACACATAACCATTTTTATTCTGTTTTTATCTTTAATATTGGTTTAAGCTGTTAAAGAAAAAAAACCCCAAACAGTAGTTTTTAATAGCTAATAACAATTTGGTACAAACATAATTTAACATCTACTCAACTATTCAGTAAAAGGAAAAAGAATAAACACAATCCTTATCTTTAATGTATTGGCTTGCATGAGAAGATGGTTGTTCATTAATCTCAAGGTAGGCTTCATAAAAAACTCATTGTAGTCTCTGTGTAAGATTGGGACAATGGGTTTCTTAAGCCACCAGGAGCATCCTGGGCAGCATGTCCAAACATTTCTCTGAGCACTGGCCAGAGATGTTGCTGAAGACATGGGTGCACATTACTGGCAGCAGTGGCTGGGGGAGGACAGTCTCTCCCTTGGGCAGGGACAGTCCTTGGACTCCTGATGGCCTCTGTTGACAGGGTAGCAGCAGGTTTCACCTTTGCACAGGTAAAATCAGCTTTCTGATTTCTTTTTTCTTTTTGGTGATATTTACCAAGACACCTTAGGAAGGTGGAATATTTAAATCTGAGTAGCACGTTTGTCTATAAAATGAAATAGAAAATTATATAGAATTAATTTGTGGCTTGGGGATGAGACCAAGGATGGAAATAGAAAGCATAATAGAAGGAAATAATAAAAAGAAGGTGATTATTGCCTCAGCTGGTTTCTTATCTGCTTGGGTCCAGAGTGTTCAGAGACCAGAGCACATTTCAGGGCAGTTGAGCGCTGGAAGCTCTTAGTGCCACTGAGCCTTCCTCATCTACTTCTACAGTGCAGATGGAACCTTATCTACCAGTGAAAAGTGCAGATGAAGGAATTGGTGGAACTCATTTTGAGAAGATTGAAAGATGTGCAGTCAGCTTCAAATGCTGTTAAAAAAAAAAAAGAAAACTGGAAATATGGTAAAACTCCTTTCATTTGGAGAAGTTCAATCAGTAGTTTGTATTTGAAGCTTTTTAGCAAACACTTCACTATATCTTGTTTCATCAAAACTCATTTTTCACTAAAAGATAATGATAGGAAATTTCCATCTAATATAGATATGAGTCTGTCTGCTGGTTTGTGGTCCTTGAAGATTCAGTCTAGGGGCACTGGAATATGCCAGTAGCCATGTGATGTGTTTCCTATCAGGCGTATCTACTTCTTCCTGTCCTTTTCTACAGTCAGGATCACCTTACCTAGGCTGTACAGGTACGATGTAGGTGTCAGCATTTTCTGTTCCGTTGCGTGAATGTTTTTAAGCACTTTTGATGAGGATTACAATTAGCTAAATCAAGCTAAATATTTCTTAGATGCATGTTGCCTGGGGGAAGAGCTCAACCCCCACCTTGCTACAGCCTCCTCTCAGGTGTTTGTCAAGAATGGTAAGCTCCAGTCGGCCCCCAGCCTGTAATGCTGCAGGGGTTGTTGTGACCCAAGTGTAGGACCCGGCATTTGACCTTACTGAACCTCATACAATTGGCCTCAGAACATTGAGGCCTCTCCAAATGTCCTGATGGTTGTTGCTGGAATGGTGTTGATTGATTGCCGATGGTCTGAAACTACAGATGGAGAAATGATGGTAACGTGAGGTGTAAATGGTCATGGAAACAAAGTGTAAATACAAATGTAAGCACTGAAATGAAAGCTTAAGGTTAGGTGGTAAGCTGGCATGTACTTATAATGGGGATCTCATAATTCTGAGTCAATTAAATAATTTTATCAATGATAATATTTACCATTGCTGTTCTTTAGTCTTCCAACTTGCTTTCTAATGTTTTCTCTCAAAAGAACGTACCCATCACTGTTTTCACAGTAGATGTCATTTAGCATCAGAAAGATAATACTGCAGTCTGATCTATAACATGAAAAATCACTGTGGTTTTCTGTGGTTTTTGTTTGGCTGGTTGGTCTTTTGCTTTTTTTTGTATTTTTTTTTTTTTTTTGCCTGGTAAAATGTCATCTGAATGGTTTTTAATGTTACCTTGATTGAAACTGGGGACCTGTACTATCAATGGAAACATTTGCACACTTATCCTGGCATTTCCCCGACATGGATGTTGCTTTTAGGTTTTTATTCTTACCAAAAAGAAAGAGAGCATTATCCAAAATTGATAGGTAAAAGCTTCTATCCTTTTGCTGTAAATCTGGTTTGGGGTGAAAAAGCAGGCCTGGCTTGTATCTTCTGGAAACTTCTACATTGAGGTCACAACAACTGTCTTTGGTCACAAGATCAGCACTCTAGTATGTATTTTACATTTCTGGTAAGGTCACAAACCTGATAATCTGTAAAATCAGTGTCAAACCTATAAAAAATGCTTATGATGCCTCTTTCCAAAGTATTTAATCCCTTTCGAATAGTTTTTCTATCAAGTATTACAAACTGCCCCAAATCTTTCAGTGCTTTGACATCTATATCCACTGCATCCCTGGTATATGTACAGCTTTCAGATTATGCTTGTGACTTGTCATGTATTAATTTCAATATATGCCTTAGAAAATAAGTTGTTTTCATTAAACCTCTGTAAAGACATGATTGTCAGAGTTTTGTTTCAAATGATAACATTATGGTGACTAAGTCAAGAGCTGTGGCATCAACATTTAAAGTAACAGATTCAAAATAACAACAAAAAGTTACTAATTATTTCTGTTGCAATAAGTTTTAACTTACCAAAGCTATGAAGAAATCTCACAAACCTCTTGTTTTTGCAACTAAAGGAGCATCACTAGAGAAACTTTGTTTATTATAATTACAAAACCAGATCCCATGAGTAGCAGATGTTTTGAGAAAGCTGAAAAATTAAGTTAAGTTTTAATGAGAGCTATTGTTCTGGTTAAATAATGCATACCTCCAGCCACTGAGATTTTACATTTAGAGATTCTAAAATCTTATGTTCCAGTCTTGAAAACAATTAAAATGTCTTTTAGTCACCAATTTAAGTAATGCTTGAGAACTAAGAATTTTAAGTGTCTTCCCTGAAGCAAGAAACACAATAACAATAACAAAGGCTTATTCCCTATTGTGCTCTGTGAGCTGCATTTTGCAGCAACAGCTTTTTGAAAAGAACTAACCTTCAACACCCTGAATTGCTGAAATCTGGAAGTGAAGGATGTTCTTTGGAACAGGAAAAATGCAAAGATCTAAGCATTTCATAAAATTGCTGCACAACGTGTACAGTTCATATAGTAAACTTTCATTCAGTATTTTATGTTCCAAGTTTGTTTTATTGACCTCATTTCCATTTTTACCTCATCTCCCAACCAACTCTTCCCTTTAGATTTCGTGTGGATTATAAAATATGCCAGAAAATTAGTTCCTGGAGGATAGGGTTTAAGTGAATTCTGGATTCTTGGAAATCTCTTTTGAAGAAAGTGGAAAAAGGGCTGTGAGCTGTGTGGATGTGCAGGGAGTGTGGTGCACATCCCCTCCAGGCATGGCCCTTTCTGCCCTGTTCCACTGGTGTGTGCTAATCTTGTTCTTCTGTCTCCCTTCGATTCCCAGCCCCGGCTGCTCGCTCTGCCGGGCAAGTCTCAGGCTTCCCAGTTCTCTTGTATCACTCCACGCTTCTTTTTCTGCAGTTCCTAATTTTGGGACACATCCTAGTCTTTCACAGAGCGATTTCCTCCTTTGTCCTGACTCTGGAGAGGGGCCTTGCTCTGTGTGCAGAGCACCAGAGGGGCAGTCACTGTTCCCAAACCTCCTCTGCAAAGTGAGCTTGGCCCACCACAGGCAGAGACAGGTCCAGCACAGAGGAAATGTTTGACATCTCCTAAGAACACCCAAGCACAATGGATATCAAGTCCTACAGTAAAATTTATGTGTTGAATCTTTTCAAATGAACTGCTTTCATTTTTTTTTTTAAGCAAAACCATGCAATTAGTCTCCAAAATAGCCAAATGTGTATGAAAATAGCCAATAAAGCTGTGGATGTATCAGGCTGCCTTAATTATGGGCAAATCTGCAAGCTTTACTTCAACACACTAAATTAATTCAGATTGCAGATTTATGCAGAACAAGTGGAGCAGTAATGTTCTTGTTGGAAGTTATGTCTTAAAGTCACAGAATCACAGGATAGTCTGACTTAGAAGGGACCCAGAAGGATCATCAAGTACCAAATGTGAAGTGAATGACCCACACGGGGATGGAACCCACAACCTTGGCATTATTAGCACCATGCTCTGACCAGCTGAGCTAATCCCAGGGTCATAATACTTTAATAAATGCAGTTATACCTTTTAATGACCAGTAAGCTTGCTGTACGTGACATGTAAAAATGGGATGCCTATCTGAAGTACAGAAGAGGCAAGGCATATCACAGTGCTCTGTTGCATTGTATGTGCTCATTTCCTTGGGTTGCTCTGCTCTTTCCTTTGCAGTCTTCATTATCCATTGCAGAAGTCTTGATGGAAAAAAAAGCATAATAAAGATCATCTTTTTGATTGCAGCTAATCATAAGCTAAAAATGCAGAACTTAATTATCTGGTAAAGCCAGTGATTCTTCAGGGACAGAGCAGTTAATTTCCTTTCTTTTTATTTTGTAAGCATATCGCTATTAATCATGGAGATCATAAGCTCAACATTCCTGAAAATGTGCTAGTTAAGTAAATGCAACTGACTTATGATGCACCTCATAGGAAATCTTCGGAGACCTGCATATTTTGCTTTGCCTGAGAAATTGTGGCACGCTCTGAATATGCTGTTGGAATACAGGAAAGGCTTAGAACCATCAGACCTTCCCAGGGCCAGGAATAAATAGGAAGCCAATTTTCATTCTTCACAATAAGTTTTATTTATTAACTAAGTTATCTTGAAATCTATTTAACATATTGTTGATTGTTTCTGCTGAAACATTATATCCTCATTGCTGGTTGTGGATGGAGTTACGGGATTCTAGGCCAGCTCATGTCTGGATGTTTGATTCTGATCTAGAATGAGTATAAAGCATTTTTGCACTGGACTGGTACTCCAGGTAATGAGATTTTTTAAATTAAAAAACCCCAAACAATGGTCATTTGTGTGTATGTGGACATGAGTTGGTCATGTAACTCAGTGCTTTGCAAGTCTGAAGAATGCTGATATCAGACTCAATAATCAAAGTGATAGATGTAACACTTGGAATGCCAATTATTTTTATGACCTTACATGCCTGCCTTAATATTTATCTTGGCATTGTTGTGCTCTGGATTAATTCATCAGTGTAATGGTGTGACTGAAAAGGTCACAGAAGAGTACTGCAAGTGCTGAAGGTCTAAGCTGCATCACAGCTCATAGTTTATGGGTACTTGTAAGAAAAGAAGGATAGAAAATATGACAGATGAGCCTTTTCCAAATGAAAATAAGAAACAAAGTAGTTTTTCCAGCACAAACACTTAGGACAGACCTTGACAAAATAATTGCTTTCAGTTCTGCTACCATTAAAATTACTTGAGCATTTTGACTAACATACAGCTTTCTTCCTATGTAATTCTTCCTGTTCTCAAAATTAGCATTTGTATCTTAACTTAAATTAGTTAATTAACAAATAAACCATATTCAAGCTAGAAATTAGGCACCAGTCTACCTACTCCTGTGAATGGCTACTAAATACAGATTGTTCCCTTGCTATAAAACAGGTGATTATGACAGTCCATTTATTAGCTACAGTTTATTAGGAAAATATTTTTAAAAAAATTCATAATAACTGTCTAATTGGCTGGTCCAACCTTACAATGCTCATTTTGTGCTGTGACACATCTGGTTCAATCAACTTGGCGACTCTGTGAACTGTTCTGGCTTCATTTGTTAAGGGGCTGTCAGCCAAGAGGCCTTTGAGGTGAATCTGCCAGAGACTTTCACAGGGAATTTCCTGAGGGCCAAGCACAGTTCGTTAGCACTTAAAAAATCCAGGTGACTAGAAAAGGCAGAGGGATACAAAAACTTATCTGAGGTGAACTAACACAGTGAAGGAGAAATAGCAACACACACACTTCCTTTCCCTAGGATCCTGCTGGCTGAAATGCTGGTGTAGGACTGGGAGCACTCCACATCAGCCTCTTGGGAGAAGATCATGGCTTGGAATATCAGCTGGTTATTTCTGCCTGCTTGGGTGTAGTGAATGGTGTTTGCTGTGTAAAGGTCACATAAAATTTTAATCAGGACAGAAGGAAAGGCATGGGGAACACTGTGCAGCCTGGCAGGGAACCTGCCACGCTTTCCCTTGTGCCCTTCTGGAACAACTGCTGCTTTAGCAGGGACATCTTTGTCCCTCAAAGCACCTGCGAGCCAGAAGGAAAAGCCTTTTGGTGGGAAATGAGCCTCCAGGATTCCCTGCTGGAGGAAGGACATGAATACTTATTGCCACTGTCCTGTAGAAACAGACAGTTCATAGGAATGCTATTTCCTGAGCTAAAAAGGTGGGAAATGATCCTCTTAATTTCGTAAAAAAACACTAGACTGGTGCCTTCTGATTACTTTGTGAGACTGAAAAAAAATGAAGCAATTTCCTTAAAACAGAGTAAGAAGCTCTGTTCAACTAGAAAAGACATCTTTTCACTTGGCCAAAGAAAATTAAAAAAAAACCAACATAATTTTGGTTGCTCTGAGGTACCCTGAATATTTTGTTTGTTTGATTGGGGGTTTTGAGGGGGGTTTAGTTGTTTGATTCGGGGTTTTTCTGAAAGTGCTTTTCAGCCCCTTGAGGCTCACCTTTTATAAACTATTGCTATTACCCCAGACCTGTGCCTCAAGTCAATAATGGGACTAGCAGTGGCCATGGATCTGCTACTGGAATTTTTTCTGTTGTCAATGCTGCATTAAAGAGCATTTTAACTTGTTAGTTTAGTGAAGCTGGTGTTTATGCAACTGTATTACAGAGATTGCTTCCCTTACTGCTGAATTTTAGTTTTCCCAATGAGAGCATGGAGAGTGCCAGAGCAAACACAGTGCTGCAAAAACCAGTTCAGGATCACAAAGAATATTTTGTTGTGTAGAGGAGTTTTGTTTGATCTCTGCTATTTTAGTTTTTACTTTGGGGAGGGAGGGAGTGAAACCTATGATCTATTTTTTTCCATCTGATCCGCATTGGATGTATCCTAAACGCTGGTTGAGTTAGGAATTAATGGCGAGACAATGGCATAGGTTATGCTTTTGCTTTATACTTGAATTTGGCCTAAGCTAATTCAGATGTTTGGATACAGCCGACAGTCACCCAGAGTACGTGGTGAAGACATACTGATGGTGACAAGTCCTGGCACTGTTTTGTTCATGAGATCTGATGAGGTAACAGCATGAATTCCTATAGCTGCACTACGCAGATGGCAGGCTATATTAATCAAACTGAAGTTTACAGGTCTTGAGCGGTTCACTTAAAATTTAACCATTTTTTTAAAAAGCAAAAGGTAAATAATACTGTGATCTGTCTCTATGATTTATTAATACCAAATCCAGCAATTTTTACCTTTATGAGGAGTTGCAATTCAACTGTGACATCCTTCATAGCAAAAATGGTATTCCAGACATCATAAATGACATTTCCCTTCGAGCAAGCCTGCAGATGAAGAAGCACCAATACCTGTTCAGAAGCTGATTTAGAGTTAACAGGGGGACAATTTTACTATGCTACAGTACATAAACATTCCGCACTGACAACGTTTTATAGCTGGTCACAGTGCTGATAAATATATTTTATGGAATATCTGCTTGTAATGTGCAGATGGAGGCAGAAGAATTCTCCATTTCATTTTGGTTTATTTTACTTTTTCATTTTAATAGCATTTAGAATAAGTCTGATAGGCCATTAAAAACTAGCAGATATACCTAGCTCTTAGTTACACTGATGTAAATTACAGTTTGCTGTCTTTGGTAAAGTTATACCACACTTACAGAACAATTTGCAGATTGCAGATATGCCTTGAGGCATTACAGAGATGTAAAATTAAGGCAAATGAAATAAGCATCAAACTTTTCCTGGAAATTATTAGAGTTTTTTTATTATTTAAAAAACCACCAACAACTAAACATTTAAAAGCCAAAAAAAACCCACTGCAAACCAACAAACCAACAGCAAAATAAAACCCTACACATGATCCTTTTATTTGTTCTATGCTTGTACATCCTGAAAAAAACAAAAATGTCTTCTGATTAAAAGCTAAATATAATTTTTGCTTTATGCTGTTTGTATCTAAAGGGTCAACTGCTGATATTGAAATAGAGGGGTCGGCACCTGGAGAAGGCTGGCTTCCTAAATTTTCAGTTCTTTAACTGATCATTCTGGCTTAAAATGTCATAAATTTTGTGATCCTGAATGGGTCATTCTAGACATCTTTTCCCATGAACATCAGAATAGGGAAATATGGGACTTTTTATGCAACTCTGATCCTCCTTTTGTAGTCAGTGTGAGAAGTCAGGTGAGCCCTATTTTTTATCTTTTGTTTTGTCATTTACACCTGAATACTTCGAGAAGTTGTGAATTAAAATTCCTGAATATTATTTGGCAGCACTACCAAGGTACCAAGGGCAGCTACAAATCTGTCTGAATCCTGCAAGACCTCCCCAGTCCCAGAGGGTCTTGCCAGCATGCCCAGGAAGAACCAGGGAAGGATGAGACTTGGGTGTGAAGTTTTTCCAATCTGCCCTCTGAAGAGGAAAAGGAAGGAGCTTAGTAGAAAATGAGAACTGTTCTTTGTGCTTTCCTATTTTTTCTTATAGACTTTTCAGTACAAATTACCTTCTTGACAGCTGGCTTAATTTGTTTAAGGTTCCTGTATGCTGTGGAAGAGAAAATCTCGTTCGCAGTTTGGGTGTGTGGTTTGACTTTTGTAACTTCTGAAGGAGCAGAGATAAATTTGCAGAAATCAGCCCTGGCTTCCTGTGGAGCTCTGGCTGGGACTGTGCTGAGGGCAAATACCTTGCAAATCCTCATTAGTGTCAGCAGGAAGCTGTTTGACAGGCCTCAGAATTACCCTATTGCAAAGTGTATGGTGTCCTTTCTCTAGACTGTACATGTCGAGCTTCGCTGCTCTGTGTACTACGGGACACTGGAATCTACTATGGTGGGGATTTTCAGTGTCTGCTGAAATATTTTCAAGGCATGGTGAGCCTGGGAAAGTGCTGTCCCAGAAGTCACAGTATGCCGTTGTCAGCTACTGGGTGTCCTTGTTTTGATGTCATGCCCCGACAGCCAAATTTTCCTGTTGCATGAGAGCTATCCTGTCTGAGCAATGCCCTAGTCAAGCTGGAAGGAAAATCACACTATAACATTAGTTGTCTGGATTCTCCTCTCACAATGCATAGTAGTGACACTAGTAGAGGTTATAATGAACTTGTAATTTTAGCTTTTAGCTTTGAATTTATAGTACTTTTTTAACCTACGCACATCTCAGGTTTCCTGAAGAGAGAGGCAGTACAGGTGATGTGTGTGCAGGCCTTCAGAAGAAACAGAAAAAAAAGGATAAACTTAATGTTAGCTTTCCTGCATCTGTGCTACAAACCAAAATGTAGGTTTCTTCCTTTGAAATAAACCTATTTTGCATTAACATTTTCCTGACTCTTTTGTGCATGTCTGTTTAGCCTCACAGTCTCATCTCTTATGTTTAAATAATATTCAGAATGTACCAACATGGTTAAAATATATGAAATTGAACCACACTCTGGATCCGACCCCAGGGTCTCTCTTACTCACAAGCACTGCTGTAAAGAGGTGGTAAGGTGGATGTATGTGAATTCAGTCAGACTCATCTGAGTGCTGTTGTGCTTTATTGTGCCAGCATGACAGACCACATAAGATGCAAATAAATCTTTGCTGATTACAGAGGAAGAATTCAATAGGCACATCTGAGATATCTAGCTTTGGCACTATCCCTCCAGAGCCCTTAAAGGTGAGCTTGAAGAGTGGCAGGTTTTTTGACTTATGTGGTAGCTGGAGCCTTTGCCTTGTTACTTCAGCTAATAGTTATATTTTTTTATACCCTCATGGACATGTCTTTGCTGTGGTGATGGTTTTCCAGAGCTGAGTGGTAACAGGGTCTCTGTACTGGCAAACACACAGAGAAGCTGTGCCCTTTTGAACAGTGCTATCACCAGTTTTGCCTTTTTCTGCCTGTTCAGGATTTATGTGAATGCCTTGCACAGGCATTTTGTTTTCTTCTCAAAAAAAGCTGAGCCGTACAGATTTCCTCACCATAAATTGTGGGAATTTTCCATCCTTTTATCAATAGTGGAAGAACTATGGGCAGACAATGAGGGTCTACAAGCATTTTCCCTTCTTGCAGACAGAACTGGCAAGCAGTCCAACTAGAGGTGTTACCTGGGCCAAGCAGTTAAAAGCACCATTAATTTCAGGTCAGATAGTTCTGAGTTTTGACAGGGAAGAGGTCAGGAACAATGGCTGTGTAAGAGCCTGGGTTACCTATGGTGTAAATACAAATATTAGTGAGCAATACCATAAGGGCAGACAGGTGCTCTAAGGGGGCAAGTCCTAATAAGGCAAACAACTTGACAGAGACATTGCTAGTTTTGCACTGGGGTCAAATTAGTATTGATTTGTAATTCAAAAATTCTATTTCATTAATTGTGTATTTATTTGTATTGCAAATCTTAGAAATAAAAACAGGGTCCTCATCAATGTAGAAAACAATTTTTCTAACTGGGTGTGCTTGTGTTGATTTGAAATTAATGCCACTGCAGTTAGCCCTTCTCATTGTACGGAACTAGACTTACTGCTATTTGTTGATATCCTTGTTGCTTAAGGTATAACAATGACTGCAGCACTTGCTCTTGCTGGTTATCTGACTCTGTCATGTTTCCCTTATAGTTCTTTTTCCTTCTTTTGAGAGGCTTGCAGAAATTTTTGAAAAGAACCATCGTTCATCTCTGAATGCTCAAAACCCTGTAATTGTGTTTCTAGTAGACATCTTGTATCCAATATAATCTCTATATTCAAGCAGAAACAAGCATTAAATCACTGGAGAAGAATAAAAACATTTGGTTTACTTTCTTCAGTGATCAGTTATATGCCAAGAGGGATAGGGGAAAGCAAAAGAATATTAAGACATGAATGTGTAAACACACTTAAGGCTATGGCATTTGAGAGCCATTATGGTACATGTGAGGACTTGGTCTGAAGAAACTCTTTTAATGACTCTTACAAACCAGGCATTGTATTTCAAAAGTGTTCCTTTTAACAGAGCTGCTATTTCACTAGAGGTTTTTCTACTAGAAATATTCTATAGTTGCTGTGTAATGATGCAATAAATTCACCCAGGAGCTTGTTACAGTTAATAACCTGTAAAGGGCAAAGGTATTTGGACAATGAACATGAAATTAGACCTGTATCATTCACTAACAGTGTAAGTTATTTTTTCCTTTGTCCTTCAAAGAAATGTCATTTTGCAGAAAAAATGGAGGTCAGCTTATTTTCTACATGTTTAATTTTTTACAGCCAGTGACTTCTTTGTAAATAAATAATATGCCTTGCTCAGAAGACAAGCATCAGTTCTGAAAAATTATCAAAGACATTAGGATACAATGCTAATGTATTTCATGCTTCAAAAGTTACAGCTGCCAGAAATTCATAGCAATCAATCAACATTTTTCTTTTGCTGTTTTTCGTGTATTAGAAGCACATCACGGGTAATAATTATGACCCTGGCTGTCCCCACTCTTTCAGATAAATGTACTGGTTATATTGATTCACTTAATATTCCTCTGTGGCTATTTCAAAAGCAGGTACCATTTCAGAAGACAAGCAGATGCCTCATTCCCTTTCTCTGTAGAATGCTTAATATTTTTTTTCAGACAATTTAACACATTTCTTTGTGTTTGAATAGAGTTACCTTTTCTACTACTGTGATCTGTGAATTAGAAAACTGAACAATAGAGCTGCAATAGAGAAAGGCTTCGTCTTTCATAGCCTGTCAAGTCATTCTTCCATTCTTTAATAGACTAAGTCTGGTGATCACAGTGCAAGCCCTAGTGTAAAGTATTCTCTAAAAGAGAACTATCCAAGGGGTAATGGCTTTGAACTGAAGGAGGTGGATTTAGATTGGATATTAGGAAGAAATTCTTCCCTGTGTGGGTGGTGAGCCCCTGGCACAGGTTGCCCAGAGAAGCTGTGGCTGCCCCATCCCTGGAAGTGTTCAAGACCAGGCTGGATGGGGCTCTGAGCAACCTGGACAAATGGAAGGTGTCCCTGCCCATGGCAGAGGGTTGGAATGTTCTAATCCAAACCAGCCTGTGATTCTACCTCCATTTGTTAGAAAAAATGCTTGTACAGTTGAGGTCAGAAATATCTTTAGTAAATTCTTGCATATAGACTGAATTATTTCAAGCTCTGAAATGCTCAAGATGCAGGGGTTTTCTAGGTCAAGGCTTATACTGCAGGCAGGAGAACTTGTATTAAAGGAATCTGCATTGTGGGCTGTCTCCATTTAAAAGACTTTACTTTCCATCCTGTCTCTCTCGCTTGACCTTCACCCAGAATAGACTGTAATAAAAACTATTTTTATAAGTGACAAAAAGGAAACACAGGCACTGCAGCTATAACAATGTAAGATTACCTGTGGATTTATGAGTAGGGGATGTTGCTGCTTTGGTTATAGTAATGAATCTCACTTGTGCCAATAAGCAGTATTGTCTCTGCTCTGTCAATGCCGGGGCAAAGTCGTGGTGCTCTCAGTCAAAGCTGGTTATGCACTGTGGCAATGAGCTCTGGTTTCTGTCTTTCACATTACATAAAGAAAGAAGCTATCTTGAAGAGAAAATGGAAACTACAAAATGCCTATTCATAGCTTTGCCTTGTTTTTTTTTTTTTCCCTGCTTTAAATTACTGCATCTACAAGTTATTTCAAAATTAGTTTCTCAGAAAATGAGCTCTCATCTCTCATGGTAAAGGAAAGCAATGAAGGCCTTGTTATCCAGAGAGCCAAGGAATAACAGACTGAATAAATATCCCCCCTCACATGAGGGGACAGGGAGGGGGAAACTGGCTGCACAAACCTGTTTTCTTGCATCTCCTTTTGTTTCATGTGAAATTTTGGCTGAGAGGTGCCCTGATACCTTCTACTTATGAAACAAAATGAGAGGAATGGAGGACTGTGGGGATGAGGCAGTAATACCTCTCCTATTGGCTTCATGCTTGTGCAATGAAGGAGTACTAATAAGGAAAAATTGTGTCTAGAGAAATTAAAATAGCCTGTTGCAAGCTGAAACTAGGTTGTTAAAATTATGTTCTGAAATGCAATATTATTGATGTGATCTTATATGATATCCTAATTTTGTGGTTATTGCTGTAGTAATTTCAGGCAAGATATACTTGTATGTATATTTGCAGATTTTAAAAGGACTTCAGAGCTTTTAACAGTTGACTATTTTTGTGAGGTGCAATTTTAAATGTTGGCCTATGATACTGATATGTGACTGAAAGTCCAGGTTTTTTTTTTCTGATACTGTAGCAGAGAGGAAAAAAGCTAGTTCACACTGCTTTAGTAGTGCAGTGGTAAAAGTAGTGTAGTCATTTTTATTTTTATATAAAATGAGGGGATACCAATTTGAATGCTTTAAATAGATGTATCTCTCTATGTATGTTTAACAGCTTTCCTATAAAACCAAAGACAAAACCAATATCCAAAACACTTTCAGTTTTAGGCTACGTGGGGGCTTCGTTTCTTGGAACACAGCAACTGTATTTTAGTTAGATCTGCTGGGTATGTACACAGGGATGTGTTCAGAGGGTTTTGCTTCATGTGTCTGGCTCTTTAGGTATTAATAACATTTTCCAGAAAGATATCTAAACTTTCTTTTACACAGAGCTTGGTGAATAATTTAATACCAATTTACTACAGCGTTGCTGTCTGTGATGGTTGGTGAGTGATGCACCAGCTGTGCCCTCACTCAGGAAATGTGAAAGTCTCCATGTGCTCTGAGAAATGAGGAATGATCTCTGCTCGTGAAAGAACAACTTCATCGTAAAAGGTAATGGAAATAAACCCCCTTAACAGTTGTATTCTGATAGTTAACTACAATTAGAAAAGAACCCCAAACCACTACCAATGAAAGCCACAATTTAGTATAGCCACAAGCTTAATATAAAGCTAATGAGGACAGAGGAATTCCTGACTTCCATTTCATAACTGCCTTGAAGGTCATGCTTCTGCAGGGATAAGGTACATAAACAACAATGTTCATTTATCTTTACAAAGTGTTAAGAAAAGTGAGAGGAAACAAAAGAAAGGCTGAAAGAAAAGAGCACACTTTATTAAAATCTTAGGATGCTGCACTGTGTCCCATTGTCCATAATAATGAAAGAGAGATTCTGCTTCCTTTCTGCACACAAGATGATGAAATAGAAGTTACCTTGTTTTGTAATATCAACTTCTAAGGGTAAAGGGTTAGCAAAAGACAAGATGCAAGGATGATTTCAAAGAATGTATTGATCTTTTATTTATTAAAAAGGGGGATATCTGCAATTCATGTAAATTGCAGTGTTCTCCCTGAGATTGCATTTATGTCTGTATGCAGGAAATGTGAAGTTGAAGGCAAATAATTTTTCCAAGGCTTTTCCCTCTTTGAATTTGTGAGTTTCTGGCAGATGTGCCTTCCTCAGGACTAGAGTTGAACAATAGCACTTAAAAATCTACCAGTTTCCATTCAGTCCTCACTTACCTTGGAAGTCATAGCCTTTGATAAAAGGTGAGAACTTTGAATTGTTAAGATGTATGGGGACTAAGTGGTGCTTAGCAGTTGAGTGCACCAACCTACCTTAAACTCATTTATTCTATCTTAATTTGCAGAGGAAAAGCTTTTTGCTTATCTGGGCATTCATAATGCATGAATGGGTCTGCAAGGACCAGTTGTTAACTCAAAAGAAAAGCAGTATTTGATGTGGGTCTCTCTCTCCTTTTCAATTTTTATTTCCTTAACTCTGTAAGGTATCTTGGGGTAGGGAGAAATAATTTTCTAATGATAAATTGTGTATTCATGCTAGTAACAGAGAAGCAACTATACATTCTTGTGTGTTATAGATAGGAGAGCTGTGACCGGAGCAAAGGGAATTCTTTCATTTGAGTGCTGGTGAGACTCACAGCTATGGGACTGCCAATTTTGGTACTGTATTTCAAGAAAGATAATGGGCCAGAGACAGCAGGGGAGATGCAGAAATAATGTCAGGTTTTAAAATCTGATTTGAAAATTTAGAAGAATACTTAACCTAATAAAGAAGGTCAAGACTTTTCAGAATGTTGGCTGGTAATGTGATCCATGATGTTAGAGCAGCAAGTCTGGCCAAGCATCCATGCACTTGCATAAATTGTAGCAATTACTACCATGGTTGTGAAGCTTTTGGTCTCAGGACTAGGCTGTGCTGTACTTCGGAAGGGCTTGTGGTGCCACTTGTGTTATCCATGGTGTAGTTTGGACTGCCTGTCCAGACATGAATGGAATTTTCTGTCTACAGGGATAATCTGTCAGACAGGAAAGTCTGGGTTATCCATCACACACGGTTTAACAAAGCAGGTAGAAAAGCATGTGTCAAATGTCTCAATCTCTGATGTGTTTTGAGATGCGAGATGGACCAGATGATCTCTTAGAATGCTGTGTAGCTTTTCTATTATTTATAAATGATAGATTTTTTTTTTTCAGAGTCCTTTAAGCCTAAGGTTGTTCATACTTACAGCATTGTTGGGGTCTTGGTATAGCTGGTTTGCATTTTGTCTCATGGAGTGTGTTCTTTTATGGTTCAGATTTTCTGTCTGAAAAAAATTCTTAATGAGAAACCTAGTGACTGCCAGTGGTGGTTTAAAAGAAAACAGGGTGAGTCTATAGAAAGGAAGAATACGAAAAAAACCAATCTAGTATTTGAAGCAGTGCTTATAGATCTATTGGTGGATTTTCATGTATTTCAGAGTGATTACATCAAAACTTCTGGGTTTTATTTTTACTGATGCATTTTTTTTACCTCTTTGCAAACACATTACTAGCATTCTTTGTTCCTTGCTCTTTCTTCTTTGTACTTGCCTCTTAGCTTGGCAAGTTGGTTTTTTCCCACTAATTAGAAGAAATAGAATAAACTGAAAAGATAACCAAAGAGGAGGTGAAGAAAGGTAAGATAAAAATAAAAGAAATCACACAGTTGTGAATTAAAAAAAAAAGTAATTGTCCATCTAGTAAAAATGAAGGCGCTCAGAAGAAATGTGACAAAGGGCAGAGAACAAAGACAGACATATTATCAAATAGAGAAGATACAGTCTGTAATTCTTGCTTGATTCCACATCCTCCCATTCTTTTCACATGGTGACAGAGAAGCACTATAGGTTTTTAAATAAAAAGTGCACCTCTTGTAGAGTCCCTGCATTTTAATCTAAAAAGTACAAATGTACTGAAGTCTTCCAGTCCCCCTAAGAAAGCACATAACTGCCTTGCCTTCAGAGCACATCTGGGGTGCAACTACTTGATTGCCCTTTTTAGTGAAAAATAGTGTAGCCAGAGCTGGACTGGCTGAGCTGGTGGAGAAGATGGATTCTAAAGATTTGTCCTGAAAATCTTCCTTGAATCCCATCTTCCCATGGCTGGGGAGATTCCAGCACTAACTACATTCTACCTGCATGGTCAGGAGACCTGCTCCCCTGGGTCTGGCTATGGGCTATTCTTTCCTCTGGGACCCGGTTTCCTGGGGACAACCTGTCCTGAGGTCAAGGTTGGTGTGCTGGTCTTCCTGGTTAGCTGTTTAAAGGATGTGTAGAAGTGACTTTCTCCTCTGGTGCAGTCCCCCTTCTATCTTTGGGGGATTTTTTGGGTAGGACAGTTAATTTTTTGTTATATTTTTTGGTGGGTTTTGATTAAATGAGCCACTAACTTTGCAAAGATCTGTTTGCCTTGCTCTTCTGAAATAACTCATTACAATTCTTGTTGTAAGAAGTTCAGTAGTTGTTGTTTTGTAGTTACATAAGCTAAACTTCCTTGCAGCCTGATAATTTAGAAAGTGAAGGAACTTTTAATTCTCTGCAAACAACTTTGGACAACCAACCAAATAAAACTCAACCCCATCCCTTTACACAAGCAAAGTCCTTACAGTGAAGAAGCAACATTTTATTCCTACAGTATGCCATTAATTAAATTTGTGAGCAATCCTTTCAGTCTGAGGAGTTTTGACACAATTGCAAGTGTAAACAAGATATAAAAGGAATACAAGGGCTGCCAGCTTACTCAGAGGGCCGTTCTTACAGCACTTGAGTACACTGGTGACATCTTGCTAGGACTGGCATCTGCTCAACAGGAGAACACAGCTCTAAGCATGGTCTTTCAGAAAATATCCTTTTTGGAAGTAAAACACAAAATACAGAGATTTTCCCCTTCACTGCCTTTATTATGTCAGTATTACTGGTATCACTATATTAACCATATTGCAATTTAATAATGCAATACCAGTCATACAGGAATATACATATTATTTTACACAGTTTTATTACTATTATCTCCATTTCTTTTCTTCTGCTCTTTTATCTTGTTAATTTCTCCTCTCCTTTCCACACTTCTTATAACAACTGGATAAACAAAAATAAGGTAAAATTTTACTCTATTTCTTCTCATTTTGTTGCGTGGTGCCCCACATCTGTTTTCTCTTAGGCCACATCTAATAGTGGGACCTCTAATGCGCATTGTTTTGGTGAGATGTGCGCAACACTTGGTGTGTGTGTTTTAAAGTAACACATCTGTTGGGAGCACACCCTGTCTCTGAAGCTCAGGTATAAAGTGGCTCTGGCTTTTGTACACAGCTGGAAGAGCTAAGTCTCAGTTGCTGCGTCTTGGTTTGAAACTTACTGTGTTCTCTTTCTTATAAAAACGAAAACAAAAAAGCAAAGCCCCCCAAACAAAACTAAGCTGTAACCCCTCCCCCCAAATCTTACAGGAACATTTGGATTGAGGCTGTTCCAGGCACGCACGTATTATTATAGTAGTGTTGATTCTGCTTTGATTTTTCAAGGCCAACAGAAATATTTAGGAATTGTAATTTTTTTCAGAAATTGATATGATTCTTAATTTTCTCGATTGATAAAATTAGTATATTTCTATTCACACACTACTAGTCCATGTAACTTGTCCCCAGTTAAGATGGCTCCTAGTAACATATTTTTCATAAATGAAGCAGGCTTTTGTGCTAACATATGAGCCTTTGAATTCTAAAGTAGTTTTGTTTTACAAGCTTATGAGTGGCGAAACTCTTTCTTCTCTCAACTAGAATGTTCCTAAATTCTCCAGTCCTTTGGAGGAAAAGAGAACAGTTTCTTGGAGGGGAGCTAAAATGAGTCAGGCAGTTGACAGAGTTGTGATTTAGTGCTCTAGTGTCAGTCTTACCCATTTCCACTTTGAAATTTTTGTCTTAATTATAAGTCTTCATAAAGCTAATAGCTTGCAACTGGCTGTGCAGCAGGTTTATTTGCCTACAAATGTATTTAAGGCTAGAATTTAACACAGCTGACATATACTCAGTTAAAACAATATACAGAAATTATAGAAGAAGTTAACTTCCCTGTTAAAGTCTTTCCTGTAATGAAGCATTTGACAGGAGCTTGAAAGGAGTTGTACATACAAGTATTAGGAGAAGTTTAGAAAAAGACTAGAATGAATTTAACTGTCTCAATTTCCTTTGAGAGGAATGAAATGTTAACCTTTCTTTAGGTGCCTACAGAGTTTGCCATATCTCCCCAGCCAATAGCTATGTGAGTAAAGACTTATTTTGAGAAAGAACTTTTAAAAAACTTTATATATTTCTCTGAGAATACTGCAACTAAATTATAGCAGTCTAAATCTTGGAGTTGTGAAATACAATTTAGTCTTGAGTGATTCTCTTTATAAGATTGAATGTATTATTTGAATATGTCCAAAATATCTGGACTTGCATTTAAAGTGCTCTTCTGTCAAAAACCAGTTGTGAATGCAATACAAACAGGGAATTATGGGAAATAATTTTCTTTTAATAAGCATTAATAGCATTTTCCTGACTGCAGTGCCATTTGATGAAATTTTAAATATCGATTAATTGGTACAAAAATAAAGACAAAAGCAAGAGGAAACAATCAACATGAAGAAATATATATCTGTGCTCTGTGCTAGTAATAAAAATAATTTTGAGTGTGATGTTGCATTTTATGTGCCATCTGAACCATCTCACTGTATTTATATGCCTGTAATTTAGCCTAACTTGTATTTTCTGCACTCATTAATATGAAAAGGACCCAGTGAATGAGTACCTATTATATGCAAGATCTATGGCCTGGGGAAAATTTTATTTTACTCATAAATTTTAATATCCATACTCTGCTACAGTAAAAATAATGAGCCTGTAGTGGTTTTGTCCATCATTACAGAGAACTTTTTTAAAATCTGTAAAAAGGAATTCATTATTTTTTTCCCTTGAGCAAAAAAATATGGTTTTGGTTTTGCTCTGAAATGAAATATTGGAAATTTTAACTTATCTTTGATAATGTATTCCATTAAAAAATCATATTCTTAGAATCATTAGCAATTAGAGTAATTTTTGATGGATTTTGGTGAATTTTTTTTTGTTAAATCACCTTATGTGCCTTTAAAAATCCAAATCATAGTTTTCTAATGATCACTATATGTAGAAGATAATTATGGCTTTAAGGTGTATCCAGTCCACATAAATCTATGTATGCAAGTTTCAGTGGGAGTCTGAAACCACAAGAACTCCATATTCAGACTCTGTTGAGTCTGTGGAATCATCTGCTGGTAGTCTGTGAATGTGTTCAACACCAGATAAACACAGGCAGGTAAAGCTGCCTCCCCAAGGGGGAGATGTGCTGGACTGGATGAAACCAGTCCATGCGTTCAGTTATCAGACCTGTAAAAATAATGTTGTTTATATCAATGCTGACAACATTGCTCCCTGGCTTTGAAACTCTGTTCATGTTCTATTTCATGTTTTTAGGCGAAATTCAGGCTCAAGCTGTAATGAACGTAACGCTCAGGATGTGGATGCAAATGTTTAATTGCATAATTCATTAATTTTTTTACTTACATTTCAAACATTGTATTAAAAAAAAGAGGGTTTGATAGTAGAAGACAGATCAGGACAAGCACTTTCAGAATTTTCTCAAATTAAATGTGAACTTTCTTATAAATGGCATAGAATAAATCACTACATTACAGGTTATGGAAGTTTGCCTTGCAGGATTGTATTTTGCCTGTTAAAAAAGCTCCCCTAATGATTCACAAGCCTTGCTTTACTACTTTATATAAACTTTCAAGATTAATGTTGCCTTCCAACCTAAATTTTGATCTCTAGAATTGCATATGATTCTATTTTATTTGTTATATCAAATTTAAAGTATTAATTCCTTCTGCCATGTCATGAGACATCTGTCTGAGAGAAGAGGATAATCCAAAAATCACATGAACCTCTGTCATTGCATGTCAAATATTTTTTTCCTTAAAGTTTGGCCCTGTCTTCTTTTTTTCTAATTTTGTTTTTAAAGTTGTTGCAATACTTTCTGCTCAGCAGTTATTTGAGCAACATATGAAGCCCAAAGAAAAAGGGTAAAGAGACTTTAGCTGGTTCCTGCTGAGACCATGCCCACATACACACTCACTTCCCGGGCTTCCTCAGGCAATTATCCTTCACTGCAACAAGTTATTGTCGAAGAATATAGTATATTTACAGTCAAGCTTCCTTTTTTGTTCAAATGATGAAAAATTTCTTAATCTCATTGTACCTGCTCTGACCTTGGTGTTAACTTTTTTGATTCCCGAATTCACAATCGTGGTCAAACTCTGCCGCGCAGATGCTCCCACCTGCTGTCGTGGCTCTTAAGTGCCAGAGCATTCCTCCTTGTTTTTCCCAGTGCCAGACCACATTTAACAGTGGAAGCAGTCTTGTACCAGTGGGCAGGCAGGCTGCTGAGGTTCTGGGACAGAGAACACTTCACAGTGTCACACTTTAAAAGTTTTCTCCTAAGCCTTGTACTTGTACTTGAAACAAAGACATTGTTCTGACAGTGTCTCAGATTTTGATGTGTCTGCACTTTCCTAACCCATCTGTGCAGCACTTCTCACCCTAATTGACAAGTTCCTTCCTGGTCACCTACTGCTGCTGCTTTTTGTCACGACTCATACGACCAGCAGCTGCGGATGCTCTTCTTTGTTCGTAGTTTTTGTCAAGGTCACTCTCTGTGGACAGACATTCCTGCATCTGCTCTGTCAGTGCCCCCGGTTTGGTGCTCAGACACCTCTTTTCTGTCTTGTTTCATCAACAGTTTCTTTTCTCTGGAGGGAAAATAATGATCAGAATTCTGGTATAATAAGTGTTAGATCTAGCTCTGTAAGCATCAGTCAGGATTGAAAAAACCCAATTATCTCTTTATGAGTGACAAGGGCCACTGGTTTAACATTTGTAATTATTCATTTTAATAACTAAGATGATGAGTTAATGTTATATGGGTCACATTGTGTGGTATGTTACATTAAATTGCAAAAAATTCATAACTGAAATATGATTCCCAAATGATACTAAGGTATTCTCTTTGCAAACCCTTCCCTCCCCAGACTATCTCATATTTGCTAAAATATTACAGCAGTTTTCTTAATTCTCATTTCCCTCTTGAAAGAAGTTTATGATTCTGATTTTACTTTGTTTTCTTGAGATGTTTATTTTTTGAAGGGAATTTTAACTTGGGTCAAATTCCTAAACTTTATTATGTATTACAGTCAGTAATTTGAAGTTTGACGTTTAAATTGGTAGTCAATTTTTTTTTGATTTCTTTCATCTCTGCACTTCCACTTTTAGTAAAACTTTTCTTGCTGGTGGAGATACTTAAGTTTAAAATAAAGCCCTGTCAATTGCATAAGAATACTGAGAAAGATTATTGAACTCTGTCAAAACATGATCTTAAATTTGATCTTTTTTTATTGTTTTTTTTGAGTATATTTTATGTTTGCAAATAGAGTCAAACAAAAGCATTGAAAATTTTGATTTCTAAAGCTTGATCTCAAACCCATCAAAAATATTACAACTTTTATGAAACATTCTGAAAATTAAAAAGATTTATTTTTTATAAACTCCATTAGTATTTGTTTCAGCAAATTGACTGTTTTAATGAGTAATATTAATAGTAAAAAACCTATTAAGTTCTCAGCTGAGGTTCACAGGGGTGTTTTTTAAGGTAAGTCAGTCTTCCAGCTAAAGCTTCCTAATTAGCCATTTAGTTGGTGCAGTGATGCTTATGGGACATTGATTTATGTTGTTTCATCATTGAGGGTGGAAAAAAACCCCCAAAACAAACCAAAAAAAGTGCCAGCCATTCTGTTGGCTGAAAGTGGTCAATAATAAATGCATCCGTGTTTTGGGTGGGAGCAGTGCAGACCACTGGAGCAGTCAGTATTAGGCAGTTCAGAAGCCCCAGGAGCAGCTGTGCTGTTTGTAAAGGTGCTCTATATTCTCTCCAGACCAATCTGTTATTTCTTACAGCTGCTGGAGCTATTGTAAATTTTGTCTTTCATGTCCCACGAAAAATATTGAAACCAGGTATTACAAAAGTTGTAGATGGATGTCAATAAATAACATTCATTGTATGGAATCTTTGTTAAAGGTGTTATTTCTGTTTTCATACTACAATACGTTAACTCCTGGATACCATGTTAGTTCCTAGGGAGAGTCGTATGATAGGTGGTACTGCACAGAAGGATGCAGGGGAGCTAAGCTGAAGAGGAATTCAATAAAAGTTTTCTCTTAGTCCTGTTCCCCATGATTATGAGAAAGAGAATCTGGCCAAGAGCTGCTGCTTTCTGATGCCCTGCACCTTTCAGGCGAAAAAACCAGGGACTATGGGCAGTCTCTGGCAGGATAATTGATGGCTGAAGAAACAGTGTTCTTCTTCTCACCACGTGTTCCTCCTCTCTGCCTCCTTAAGGAAAGGGAAATACTGGGCTGGATTTTGAAGCTGGTGACCAGTGGCTTGTGAGCCTTAACTTGGAGAGGGATGATTGAACAGGCCCCTGGCTCTGTGCATTTTGGGGCAGGAGTTTGTGCTCCCTGTGGCTCAGAGGGCAAAGGGTCAGGGCTGACAGAAGGACTGCCATGCAAGTCCCAGCCTTGGGATAATTCCCTGGCAGGCCCTGGGAGCTGCTCACTTCGGTAGTTTGATTGCAGGTCTTCATTCTGATGCAGTGGTTTTTGTGGTTTGCTAATTTGTAGCCAAGTACAGGAAAGTGATGGTGGGCAGAAAAGGAGTTTTAGTGAGATTATACACAGTCTTTGGCATAAATTCGATTATTGATTTCTGGAAATTACTACTAAACATTAAAATATTTTCCATTTTAAATAGCCATTTGATTTCCAGAAGAAAGTTCAATAGGTTAAATACTCAGTAACAGAAAAACTTCTTGTAACGTTTGTAACATACTGATCTTACTCTTTGCTGCTGTTGGCTACAGACACAGTTGAGTGATCATTGTGCTCTTTTGAGAGGATTTTTATGTTACATTTGAATTATGTTGCATAACCTTCAATGCAAAACTGCAATGAAAGGCAATGTTTTTATATGCTGAATATTTTTCTCTAATGACTGCTTTTACAGAGAAGTTGGCTTCTTTCTGACACGGGTGTGCAATGCTGCTGCTGCCTTTCATCCTTTTGGAATCGAGTTCTTTATGTTAAATTAACCAAAGCGGTAGGAGTTTACTATTTGTTTGCAGTAGGGCTAGGGTTTCTCTCTTGGCATTGTAATTTTGCCCCAGTTAGTGTCACCAGTCCTTCAAGAATATTTGTTTTTCTCTGATTTCCCTCCTAAGGAGAGTGAAGTAATGAGAATTCTTGATAGTATTTCAGATATCATTTGTATCTATAAATTGTACAAAAGATGCAAGTTGTCAGATTCCTATTGTGGACTGTTGTAGTGGTTTTATTCTTTTATCTTTGAGCGTACCAAAAGTTTGTTTCCCCTATTCATTTTATTATCTGCTGGCAACATGCATCTTAAACAGTCCTTTAAGATCAGGAAGATCTTAAACACACCCAAAGTGGATCAATATAAGCTTTTAGCGGCTATATGCAAACCAGCTGTTTGGAAGTTACAGCTCTCACTTCTACTCAGTCTCTAACAGTGGGTAGTAAAGGAGGCTTTTGTCTCTCAGGTTAATTTGAGTTATGCTCACACAAAGTAAGTAAAAGAATATTAGAATGGTGGTGGTCCAAATTAGCAGAGCTGTTTTTCTGCTGCAGGTTTAGTTCTATTTCAAGCTTCCAAAGAGCATTATTAAAAACACCTTAGAATTACTCTCAGGCAGTTAAATAACCCTTCATTGCAAACATTTTTGTAACTGAATCTGTGCACTTACAAAGACTTTTAATGACAATCTTCAAGACCTTTTCATTGATTTAAATACTTTTGCTTTATGCAGCCTGAATCGTACAGCTGCCCTAGTCCTTTACAACTGCTGTAATAAAAATCTCTATTATTTTATATTTTTAATGGTTTGTTTTCACTTTCTCCATTCTCCAACTTTTTCATATACTTTTTTTATAGGATCTCCTTTTCCTGGCTTCTGGTATTTTAGTACACTCTTCATAAGGTAGTCATAAGACTATTTATTTTCCTGGCTCTTCAATAAAAACAAGCAGCATCAAATGGGTCTCCTTTAGATTAATTCCATCCTTTTTAATTTCATCAGCCCTGGAAATTGACTTGTAGTTCAGAATGCTTTTTTTTTTTCTCTCTCTCTAATGCACAACTTTCAAATATTTTAAAACATGCTATTCCAGTTTCAAGCTCAAAATATCATCTTTGAAATTTTTCTGAGAAAGAAGAAGGATGATAACTCATTTATCCATCCTCTGGAGGATATTATACACCTTGCTGATTACTGGCGAGGGTGATCTCAACCCACATCACTTTGTCAGATGAGTTTTCAAGTAGCTACAATCTGGAATTGGAAGGTTGGTCCTGTCAACATCAGAGATGTACCTGACCAGCTTCATAAGTTAATTCATTCCTATTAAAAGCAAAGGCTGAACTGCCTGTTTCATGCTGCCTCTGGAAGACTGCAATCACTCAACTCCTCATGAATTTTTTGGCTGCAAAGTGATTCACTCCCTCCCTTCTCATAGTTTAATGTAGCAGAATAAACATTTAAGAGAGAGATTTCTCTGACACTTCTCCTGTGACTAAAGTATTTTATTGATAAGTTGATATCAAGGCACACAAGGTCTATGAAATTAGGGAGTATGTCAACATAATCAGCATAAGCTGATTACATTGTAAAGGGAAAAACCCCAACCAGAGCCCTGCAGTGAGAGCTGTGAATAGCTGAGGGTTTCTCTGAATAAAATGGGTTACTATCAGGGAGGTATGGGCAAAATTCATCTACACAAGAAGATATAGAGATGCATAGTAAGGCTGAGCTGAAGCTTTGCACCTTCAGATTTAGGGAAAAGGGATAAATGGGTGCAGTAAAAGGCCTGGAGGAGATGTTCCATTACCTGCAGGAAATCCCATGGATTGGTGCTGATGCATTGATACACTGTACTGGAATGTTCCTGCAGCACATCACAGGTTTGTCTTCTGACCACGCATCCCACTTCTGCCAAGGTAAATGTTTGCTGTACAAAGCAAGATAAATGTGCACCTGATTGAGTGGGTGTAATTGAAATGGATCTGAAAATGATTTGAATATGAAAATTAACAACCTAGAATTGTAATTTACTTTTTCTTATTGTTTAACTCCTTTCTTCAGATCAATTATCTCTCACTTTCCAAAACAAACACCAGCTAACAAATCTGTAGCATTTTTCTTTGTGGCTGTGCAGGTGCTTGTGCTGGTGCACAGGCTGGATGACAAGCCACAGGCTTTGTATTGAGCTGGTTGGTCACATCTCTCCACTGGTCTTAACTTTACTCAAACACGAGTAATTGGTTGCAAAGGCATTATTGTTTCTTGCACAAGTTGCTCTAATTTGAACCAATTAAAATATAATTACACCATTTTATGCCTAATTAGACTCTCAAGCAGCTTCTTCAGGCTAAAGTTATTCCCCTGGCTCTGTATTTTGAGATCTCCAGTGGAAGACTCAGGTTAAATAAGAGGGCCTCTAAACTCAAGAAGTGCTGATACTTTTAAGTTCATTAAATTACTCTTCAGGAACTTTGCTATTCCATAGTTCATTTCTTCCAGAACACTGGAACAAGAACCATATGGTGGCAATTCACTGCACTTGCATTTCTCAGGTTGCTCTATTATTTCCTTAGTAAAGCGTTCAATCTCATTTAAGTCCACACTGTGAATTCCTATAAGAAATGTCCTTGGAATAGAAATTTCCTCATTATCCCTTATGATAAAGACTCGTGCCAAAAAATAATTTAATTTCACTACTGTCTTGTCATTATTTTTAATTCCTTACATATCCCTCATCCAAAAATGGCTTGGAATTGCTCACATATTCACCTTGATATTAAAGCAGTTAGATATTTCCATGCATACAGAAACTCAAACCCATAATATGATGCTGACTTTTCAAATATTAATAGTTGTGAGCTAACCATATACTGCTTTCTTGTATTTTTAAAGGTAGTTTTTTCTGCATAAAGAATTTGGAAAAAAGAATGAATTGAAAAAGGACTTTGACTTAGTAAAATAGGAGGAAAAGACCAATATAGATACCTATGAAATATTGATGTTTAAGCAGTTTTTATCCTCATTCCAGTAGAATTACATCTACAATTCATTTGCACCAACACCATCAGTCACACAGGATTTGTGTGGCTTTGATGTTAGGTATAGATGTAACCTGTGAAGTCATTTCCTAGTAAGACAGTTTTCTTTAATGTTTACTCATAAAAATGGCAAACTTCATGTTAGTAACTTACTCACAAAAGGCTTACCAAGGCTATATATATATATATGTATATGTACAAAAACTCCAGTGTGCTTTATTAAATGGAAGATTTTGAATTTCCTTTTTTTTTGATGTCAGATAAAATCAGACCTGTGATGTACTTTGGACTTGTACATGATCATGTGTACAAAGAAAAAAGAATTCTACTATTACATCCTAATGAATAATGAGTGGATGTTTAATATTATTTTCAGTATTCATTGCTGCTATTGCGGTACTTTTGCAGGGAAGAAACCCAACAGTGAGTAAAACAATTCCTGGTGGTACATTAACCTTAAACAACCTCGCTGTCTGTATTGTGGCAATTGTTATGTAAAGTTTCTCTTAGCTAATCACTAATATCACACCTTTCTATCCATCTTTTTAAGGCACAGGGCAAATGCCTGGTTGTACCGTCACCTTCTGTTTTTTAAGAGTGAAATTTGCAGCAATGAAGAGCACTCTAGCTTTAGGTCTAGGATTTGCTGATTTTCCCCTGAAATTATATAAGCAAAAGTTATTTATTAAAAAAGAAAAGAGAGACTGTGGCTACTTTAGGAGTGGCAATAATGATTTTAGTTAAGAGAGGTATGCAGTGGATTATTTTATATTCCTCTCTGGCAAAGTCCTGTTCAAGTAGGTATTTCTTGATGTTTAGAAAGAGGGGACAGAAACCTTCACTTTCAATGCGTATATCAATGCATATATCAAGTATTGGTATTAAGATGGAATTCTTGAACTTCTGAAGAGCTCACATCTTGTAAAGGAAGAAGGTTGGTTCTCTCTCATTGGGTGTGTTGTATCAGTGGCAAAAGGAATTACCATCCTTATGATAACTGAATTGGAGATTTAAATGTATGGACACTTACTGAAATTGGGGCCTGAGGTTCACCCAGATGGGCTGACACATAAAGTAGCAGGAAATTACACCAATTCAAGACTTTCTATAGTCTAATTCCATCTGCTGTACATTATTTAGAGTTACAAATCTCAAATTCTTGACAGAATAATGTTTTCTGAACCAGATTTTCTCTGCCAGCTAACGCAATATGTAATTCCACCTGTTTGAGGTCTATTCCTCAGGGTTTATATCCTCTGCAGATGGTAGAGGGATGCTGCAATACTGCAGATGTCCAAAAATCCATGCAGGTCCTTCTGAATTTATTGTGTAGCAGGTGCTGATGGCAACTAATGGCACCCAACTATTTATATTCCCAGCTATTTTCTAATTCACTGATTTTAGTAGCAGAGAAAATTGATCTTGCTGGCTGCCTGGAGATTTGAAATCTTGAAACTTGCTCACCTGTGTTACAATTCTGGACTTGATCAGGGGTGCTAGATATTAAAACAAAGGCTTTTAATCTACTGTACTAACCTTTTATCTTGATCGAATAATTCTGCTTGCAAATACTAGAATGATATCTATAAAAAAGTTGATATAGCATTAGATTTTGCTTCTCTTATTTCTGTTAGAAGTCTAAAAGCTACTATCAGCATACATAGCATCCCCATATGGCATTAATTCCACATGTAAGATATGGGAGTATTATTTTTATATCCCTTCAAAAATCCTGAATTTTTTTTTAGTTATTGTGGAAATTATCTGCTCAGGCTGACTCTCTACATTTTTCTTTGATCCTTCATACTAAACATGGATTTTCCTCAGATGTAATTATACTCATTTCTTCATACCTTTCTGACACACTATTCCTCTACTTAATCTTATTAATAAAGTCCTAATTCTGCCTTTGACAAAGGCACTGTCACCTGCATTTTTATGTCAACCAGTGTTATATGACCTTTCATTGGAGATTAGTGATTCCAGAAATAGAGAAAATAATTTCAAAATACCTGTGGAAGTCAGTGAAACACTCTGCAGTATTTTAGTTGGGAAACATATTTATGAAGTAAAATTAAGCAAGACAAGTATTTCTTATTTTAAACCTAGGTCAATGAAAACATTTCCAGAAATTCTAATGAATATTTCTACCCCATATTGGAAAGAAACAGCGAATATTTTGACCCACTATATTAGAGAGCCAAGACAGAAAATGCAGTTACCATGAGGAAACCTTGCGAGTTTTCACCCCTGCAAATTATAATATTACTTAGAGCCTTGTTTACCATGAAGCTGATATAATGCAAAGTCTTTGTTAGCTTCGCTATTGTAAAAACACTACATAAAAAAGCAGCCTTCAAAGAAATATAACAGATACTTTTGTGTAAATCAAAACTAATCAAACATTCATGGCTGGTTTTTATGTGTACCTGGTAGTTTGTAAATGGAAAAGAACAAAGGAGAGCTTAAGTCATTGGCACCTTTCTTTGCTTTCCTGCTTTCAAGCATTCACCATTCATGTGTCTCATGGATATTTAGCAATCTATTTCTAATCCCCTCTGATGAGAACAAATTGTATGCAACACTTTTTTACCTGTTATTTTCTTGAACAGATGCTTTATCTGCAGTGCATGCACAGATCTGATTTGTTTCAGAAAGTTATGCAATTTTGTTGTACAGTTTGAGTACTTTGTCCTTCGGGGATATGTGTGTGCACTAATAAGTAAACAGCTTGCAACAGAAATGATGTAGCATAGCATTATTTCAGTAAATGTCACAGTACTAAAATGAATGAGGAATAGTCAGATAAATGGGTAATGGAGAAGGAGAAGCATCTCTGAAAGTCTGGAGGGAGTATTTACACAACAGAGAGAGTCACCAGTATAAGATTTGTGGCTAATATTTGGCTGTTCTAAATTTTTGTATCATACTTTGAAACTTTCTTTTACATGCCAAGAAATAATGTAAGCTGGCGTTTTCAAACGAGAGGCTGTGGGCTGTGGGTGAGGGCGGTTGGGGAAAACTGGACAGCATCAATGCCCCTTCCAATAGCTCATACACAGAGCACAAAATTCAGCAAGCAAAAAAAGCAGTGTCAGAAACAGGGCACTGGAACCTCGTTCTGTTGTTTCTTTCACATGCAACAGCAGGGTTGTTACCTATGGTATTCTCCGTATTTCTTTTGTGCAACAATTTATACATAACCATCGAAAAAAAATTTAAATCTATTTTGAATATATTTTATTTTATCAAGTTTTCACATATAATACATGTCACATGCTATTTTCAATGCACGTTATCTGAGTTGCAATACAGATTTGTTGTTTTTCACTTAAATTCTTTTATGCAAGTCTCTTCAGTGCCAAACACCACCACTGTTGAAGGCTTACATCACTTTTCACCTTCAGTTAGAGCATTTTTTATGCTGATGTAATATTGTTGGACTCATGTGCATCTGCCTAAGTGAACATTGAGGCAGCAGTGTTTAATAATAAAACAGTGTATTGAACAAGGCAAAACCACTTAAAGAACAATAAAATAGGAAAAATTGCCTAAGTCAAGGTTCTTAATTTAATCTGTTGCTGCAAAGAAGGTTAGAGCATTAGTCAAACTTATTTTAATAACAGGCAAAAATCAGTACTACATTGCAGTATTCCAAACAACTGTTTTGAGGGCTGCTGCTTGATTTTCTCAGTGCTCTGGAAAGCCATTTAGTACTATGGAACCTGAGAAAACTCAGCAAGGATATATTTAGAGAAGAAGTGCCAGACACAAATATATGGAGTCTTTATAGTGAGACTCAAAGAATTTTATTAATATTCTCTGCATATGGTTAACTACAGGAGTTATTGTTTCACATCATGTCTGAAGGTTCTCTGTCTATAAAGTAAAGTATTTATAAAATACTGAATAGTGACAAAAAGGATATGACAACCGGTGATGTTATTCTCTTGTGCTACATAATCTCTATCATGCTGACAAAATGTCATGTACCTCTCTAAATGCTGTATTTAGGCTTCTAGGACTTATGATCCTTCCTTTTTGATGTGCTTTGGTTTCCTGGGAGGCTTTTTTGCCCCTTTTTTTTTTCTATTGGCTGTTTTTTTCCTCTCATAATTTAAAGAAAACATAAAGTATGAGTGGATAAAAAATTTCAGTGGGTGCACTATCACTTCTGAAACGTTTTTCTTCTACAACTCCATCTTGGCTAGATTAGCTCCCACTCGATTAGGTGTGACACAGGAATTAGCAGATAAAACCTTTTTGATATAGGTCACAGAAATCAATGCAGAAAACTGCAATAGATCAGGTGCATTCTCTGGGTAAAAATCTATGATTCAAGCACTGCAAAATATGCACTGATGAAAATGTACATGTCTTTTCAGATGAACCCTAAGAAATACTCTTATCATCTAATGCTTATTTTACTGTCAGTGAAGAATTGGTGAGTGCACGAGTATAGGGGCTTGGGAGTGAATCAAGGCTTTCTTTGAATTTTTAGTATTTAAAGGATTTGGAAGAGTTAATTTTAGGAGGTATTTCTCCAAAGTAGAAAGGTATATGTCTCTGAGAAGTCTCAGTGAAACAACCTTGAGGCCGCATCAGTGCATGGGCAGTAAACACATTTATAGGTTGAAGAGAATTGGGCTGTGGCCCTGGGCCAAGAGATGTGGCACTAAGGAGCCTTTCCTACTAAATTTCGGAGTTCCATGCAGCCACAGCCCTTTACTGGCCGTGTCTCAGAGCCCTGAGATGGGAGCTTCGTGCTGCCCAAAACTCTCAGCCTGCCTGCTGCTCTTCTACAAGAAGCTACTGCCCTCTGCCTCTGGGGCAGCCCCTCTTCCCTCCAAGAAAAAAAAAGGTGTAAATTTTCTTTTTGTAAAGGAGAAAATCAGATCAGTAACTATAGAAACAGACAGGCTGGCCAGACTAAAATTGAAAATAAAATATAGTAATATGAATCAATAAATCAGCTACTCTAATTATGGATAACATATATTAGAAACTAACCTGAAATTTTAATATTATGAAAGCTCATCTGGCAAATCTCATTTCTGTGTGGGGTGTTTCATCTCCATAATGAATATCAATTGTTTGACAGCATTTTACCACTGTAATCATCAACTGTTGGATCAATAAAGAGCATTGAACAGGTTCTGAAAAGAGAGCAATACATCTGTTAATATCCCTGAATTGACTCCATAGCCTAATAAAAGATAACACAAAGAAAACACCAGGGGATGGAAAAAACCCCAGTATGATTTCTTTAAACCAAGTCGATAAGCTTCATAAAACCATCAGAAGGGACAGCACTGAATACAGATGGTCTCACGTGAGCTGAGAAATTATATCAGATTTGTTTGTGCGGTTGCAGCAAGTCCAGAGGAGATTTTTTCTGGCTGAAGTTACTTCAAGAGAAACTGCCTTTTCTTGATGTTGTGATACTTTGGGAGAATTGTTTTCTTCTGATCTCCACCTAGCTTCAGAGCAGAGGAATATCTGATAAGTAGAATTTTTTAAAATTAAATCTGGCCTGAGTCCAAATGTTGAGCTCTGAGTCTAGCAGTGGCACTTAACAAGGCACAATTTCAGAGCTATTTTCTGTCCCCCAGTTCACAGTCTGGCATGGTGACTGAAGTATTTAACACTGATGTCTCACTATTTTCTTGTGGTATGGTAGACATTTATTTTTATCTTTTATGAATGATTTGTTGTTAATTATCTACACACTGAAAGTACAGTCTGAGTCTAAAGAGGCAGATGACCATTTCAACAGGCTGTGTTCACAAGACACCTTGAAGCTGGAGGAGGCAGCTATTAACTCATGCAACAGACACCTTGAAAACTGCCACCAGATGAAAGATCAGCAACAAAAGAGGGTGTACATCCCTGGAAAGGGTCAGTTCTTTTGATGTGGTTTAGAGGCCCACAGGAAGCAAAGGTTTCCAGATTCAGATCCTCTTCTGTAAATGCAGTGTGAGGGCAGAGGGTTGCAGAACTGCCAGCAATGTCTATGAGCCTTGTGGTTAGATTTAGAAAGAAAAAGAGAGATTCTAACAGATTCAGTTTTGGGAGAAGCTGTACATGGTTCTGGTTTAGTCACCTTTCCTACGTTTGGTTTGCATATCTGTAAATAAACAAGTTTGCTTTAGTCTGGCCTGAGTTAGTTGATTTCAACATAACTGGCTAAGATGGGAACTCCATCCTTGTTATTAGTCCTTATATTTGGCTCCAGGGACAGCCGGTAGCTGCCTTCACTGAGCTGTGCAGACTGCTCTGGGAACTTGCAGGTGTATGGGTGGAGAAAATATTTTCCAGTAGTCAGTGTTGACAAAGCTGCCAATTATCATGGCTGCTGGAAGCTCAGGAGGATGCCTTGCCATGATGATCAAGAGGGGAATGATGAAATCTTTGGAATTAGTTTAGTTAAAAAAAATGTAAGGATCTGGTAAGAAGAGCACATGTTGAAGTGTCTGTATATATTTAAAACAAACAACCAAGCCCCTGACTGTCTTCCTGAAATCGTGATTTAAACTCAAGTAAGCTCACACTGAACTGAGAGTAAAGGCAAAGTAGTAGTTGTGCACGTGTTTGGATCTATGCTTAATTTCCAGATGTACAACTGAGTTTTTTGCTTTGACTTTTAGACTATTATTTAAAGATGCTTCTGATAGCCTGGGATGTTTTGCAGCTGTGATTTGACGTTAGTTCCTTGGCATACATCCATGCCTTTGAAACCAGTTGAAAGAAAACATAAATGGGTGGAATAGTCCTAAAACCATATTGGCTGATAAAACCTACCATAAAGCTACATGACATTTTACCTTGGAAAGCAGAAAATTAAAGTAGAAGTGAAATCAGGTGTAGCTGGAATCAGGTTAGCATCACTGCAGGCTGCTGCTACCCCTTCCAGCATGTGGAGCCAGGAGATTCCAGGATTCTGGATTAAAAGTGGTTTGTTACCTGCAAAATCCAAATTTTGTAAGTGGAAAATGGGACTAATATTAGATCTGGCAGCTAAACTAAATCATTCAAGTTCTAGCTTATCCTCTCTAGAGCTTTTATTAAGATTGATAACATGGGAGCACTGCACAGCTCTGTTCAATGGAGACTGGAAAAAGCCTGAAATCATTAGAGTGGCCGTAAATAACAGACTAGAACTGTCTGTGGTCAATTGTTTGTATAGACAACTTCAATAGCTCTTTGAATCCAGCACGGGCACTGTGGGGTGACGATTGTGTTCATTAGCAGCATGTGACCATTTGGTGCTACAGCAGGAGCTTGGATGTGAGTAATGGCAAAGACAAACTGATCTTTTCTCTCAGTAAGAGATCCTCTAGCTCAGTGTCTTTTCAGTTCTTTTTAAAAAGCAAAGTGGGCTTGTGGAAGTTGCAATAGGTGCAATTGCTGTGGCTTGGTAGCTTGGGTTACAAAAGTCCTTTCTAATTGTGGTAACTCAGAGATAAATATCTGTGGTTTGTCGTTTGGGTTTTTTTCCCCTGTGATATGTGGAGGGGAGGAAAGGAGGATGTGGGAGGGAGAAATATTTTAAAATTGCCAGAACATTTCAGTTGGATGTTTTTCAACTGAACCTTTTTTTGGTTCAAGGTGACAAGGTTTGTTGTAGGTAGAGAGAATGATTTGAAAAATTTTGTTTTGATTGGACCAGAATGGAATCCCACTCTCCAATATTTTCCACTCTGGACCTTTATGTAGAAAAATTTATGCATAAGATGCTATGGGTCCTGACTACTGTCTCAGAATTTAATTTTAAATTATACTGGCAAATCTAATAGATGTGACCAGATTTATGTGTTTATTGAAGCAAGCTTGACTGTAAATTCCTAGTGGCTAAAGAATAAAACCATCTGACACAGCAAACATCTGACATCTGGTACATTGTTAAAGCTACAAAATTGTTTCTATGGATCCAGCTTAGTAATGAATATAGTTTAATGAGCCATAGAATACTGCATTGTATAATATTAAAATGCATCTGTTTACATTTTATTTTACTGTGTTACATAATAATATTTCAATTTGCTCTGTTGGAGTACATAATTATTTTCAGGTTTTCATGAAAGTAAATAAATAGTTTAAGAAGTAAGGACAAGAAATTTCTTACACTAATAAAATCCATAGGCAGTGTAAACAATGCAAAAATTTGCCTCAGCCAGAATTCTTCTACCAAAGCATTAACCAGACATTTTTCTAGTGTGTGAAATATAACAGAATACCAGTCCAAGGCACGAGTTGTTCTAAGCCTTCTGTGTTCTGTGGGAAAAGTGATTGTAAATATGATATATGAAAATTACTGCAGGTTGTTTTTTTTAAACAATTGGATCTGGTCAGAGAGTATTTCATTGATGTAGTACTATTACACAGCTTGTTCATATGGAAGCAAGAAAATGCAAAGTTTTAAAATGTGCTAAAACCTTACCAGTGCCTCATCAATGTAACTGAGAAGCAGGTGATGAAAAAGTCTAAAAATATTCACTAAATAGATGGTGTAAGTCTACTACATTGATACATATATTTTGTTGTCTGTATTGATAAAATCATTATGAGGGCTCCAAATTTTGATATGTCAGTTTGGTTTGGCTGAAAGACAAACAAAAACCACATGAAAAACCTGAGGAAAGCAGTGTAACTTGTTACCCGCTTACATGTGTTGTGAATGTATATATTTGACATACAGCGATGTCACCAAATAATGCCTAGAACATAGCACTAATAACTGCTGTAATTGGAAGTTGCAGTCAAATGTTCAAACATTATTCAACTGGATTTCACTCTAACTTTGTTTTGGTACTTGGAATTATTTCTAGTTTCTGCTAAGAGAACAACATATAGTGCATTTTTCAAGAGCACTATGACTCTGCTGATCCCAAGATGAGATGTAAATAACCTCCGAGACGGCTTTTATTATGATTTCAATCTTTACATCAATTTTAGAAAGAGATTTTCTTTTTCTGTTGTCACATGTCCCCTTGGAATATCTTGCCTCTAGAAAATATTTCCAGTTAGAATTTACTGTTTGCTGACAGAAATTTTTCACCTATAAAGTCTATAATCTGATTGTGTTATTTTTCATGAGAACATAAAATCTCTATAGGCTCAGATCTAAATACAATGTGGCTTGAAGTGTGTATCTAGATGAAGGCACAGGAACAGAACACATCTGTAGTAATACTTTACTGTAGTGCTCATTCAGTAAACAATTTATTGCTGAGAGATTTCCTGAGCCAAAGGTGACCTCTAAGTTTAGTATTGTTTTGCAATTTTTTTAAACTCATGAACATGTCAGTCTCTTCCTTTACCATCTCTCTCTGTCTGGAGCAAGGAGTTCCACAGCTTATCCATGGGCTCTAGGAAGAGCCATTTTTTGCAGTGTGTTTTTAAACTCCACTTTGCAGGCATACCAAGATGCTTCCCGCCCTGCTCTCTGGTCTGTAGTTGGGGCACCACATGACATTTTTGCATCAAAAAACCCTTCAATTATTTCTTTTAAGTGAATTTGCACAACTACTTCCCTTAATCAAAGTTTGGAAATTCTACTTTACTGCGCTTTCAATTCAATATTTACAAGCAAGATTTGTGATCCTGAAATTAATAGTTTCATCTAAACCATTTTGTCTTTTTACTGCCTTCGTGTTCAATTACACTGTGATCTGATCCATTTG
>WEIT01036108.1:4402-15311 GCA_013389985.1 Dryoscopus gambensis | reverse complement strand
GCGGGGGGAGCACGGCAGCTGCGGCTGGGCTCCCAGTGAGGCAGAGAAAGGTGGGCTTGGTGTTATAAACGAGGCCAAATATATATAATAAAAATTAATCCGCGTTTATTAATCCGCAACTGGAAACGGGGTGGTGGGCAGTCCACCCCCTTGGCAAAACAGACAAAAAATAATCCAACAACAGCCCTCGACTCCAAAGCTCACTCCCTCTCACTCCACACACCACCCAAAAAGGCCACCCCCTTGCCACGAGGCGCCTTTTTATTCCCCCAGTTCAATTTCCCAAAAGTCTTAGCCCCAAATATCCGCTTCCTGTTCGCCGTCCATTTTTTCTTAGGCACATGGGATGTGTAGTTCTCCCTAAGGCAGCTACTGGGTGGGTGCCTTGATGGTGTTTCTTCTTTCAGTCAGCTGTCCATCTCTCCCGTGGTTCCATGAGATACGTAGCCTTCTTCTGAGACAGCAGCCAAACCTGTACATTGCTTAGACATGCTCAAACACTTTTATTAGTTAACATACTTTGCATTAAACTCAACCCTTATAACGTTTTTAACACTTGGGATCCCAGAGAGGGTTCCCTTGAGGCACCCGAGCAGATGGTGAAAAGGTCCCTCTTTTAGTGAGGTAGGGTGTTAAAGAGGGTCCCCGTGCAACAGCCGCTCCAGCCAGCAAGCTCCACTCACAGTAGAAGGAAGGCAGCAGAAGGCAGGAGCCCGCAGCGGTGATGAAGTCCCTCCACCACGAGGGCAGCTGCTCTCACCTCCGAATGCCAGGAGAACAAGAGCCCTAGAGGTGGCACCCAAACCCTTTTCTCCCAGTTCAATTCTCGCGGCATCTCTGCCTCACACGAGAAAACCCCAGGTAAAAGAGGAGAGCCAGCTGGACCCCTCCCGCTGTGGCCAGGTCTTTTGTCTCTCTTAAATACCCCGTAATCATTGCCCCCTAGCACACTTTAGTATGGGGGAAAATTCTTCATGAGAAAAAAGAAAATGAAAGGAGAACTCCCCAAACCCCAACAATGGATTAGAAGGGAGGTAGCAAAGTATTTCTGGTAATCAACTTTCAAATTTCATTACTGCTGCTGTTGATGTATGTGTAAAAACCAAACCACAGCAGTTTTTGGAAATGAAATTTCTTCCATTAGCCTGTGACTGCTCTGGGTTGAAGCCTGTGCGCTGTGAGTTTGTTGTTCGCCATATCTGCATGCAGATGTACTTCCCTCAGCTGTAATACAGCTGGGTCCCAGGCTGCCTGCTTGCACCTAAGGCTTCTCTGGCCCGCACACCAGGTACTTTGGAAGCATCCTGAAGTAGTGAGCCTGAGTAAAACGTTTTTTTCTGTTTGGTTTCTTGTCCTTTTCTAGTGAGTTGCCACAAACTGTGATGTGACAAAGCTGGCAGTAATAAAAAACGTGATGTTTGATACCAAAACAGATCTGGGTACAATAAGTCAGATGAGCTTTCAATCTTTGTGACTGTTTTAGCAAACGCGTATTCAAAGTGAGCAAATGGCAGAGCAGTGTGACTCAGCAGTGGCAGCTGGGGTAGTGATGCCATCTGTAGTCTGAAATGACACTCAGAGTAGTGTGGAGTTGCACGATAGCTACATGTGAGATAGGTACACCCAGACTCATACAGGATATTCAGGCTGTGGAGTAGCAGCACTGAAGAGCAGATGTCCAGAGAGTATGAGGGATCCCTGGGTAGATCCAATATTGCTGCTATGTAGACTATTATTGTGATTTTTGGGCTTAGAGGGACGGTGCTGCATCCAATTTTATCAGGTGGCCATAGAAAGTCAGAGACCTACTGAGAGTGTTGCTGAAAGAGAACAGATGTGGATTGTTTTGTTAGAGCTCTTTTTTGGAAGTGCTCTGCTACTGACTCGCAAAAGCATTACTAGAGATGGAAAATATGCCAACTGCAGTAAGAGCACTCTGTAACTGCCAATTTGCAATTCCTGCTTCCCTCAGGATTAAAAAAGGATTGACAGTAGTTATCCAAACAGAAGTCATCAGCATAGATAACTACTGTATGGATTGAAGGGTGACACTGATTAGAGCTTTGAAAATGTGGAGGGCTAGCCCTCATACCCACTCTTATGGTCTGTTCAGTTGAGCTGTTCTTGTAGATACTGAAAACGGTTGCTGGTGTTGCAGAGTAGGAACAGATCACTTAGGGATTATTCTGGGTAGGTTTGTTAGTAGACTGTCTCAGTGTACCTTTTAAATGGCATCAGCGTTTTCTGCTATAAGTCTGCCAAATGGTGTGTCAAATTTAGGGCCAGTGCTGAAAATTAGCTCTGCCATCTTGACTCGTCTATGAAATGGATTATTAGAGAACCTTGCAGCAAATTCTGAGTGATGATTTAGTTCTACAAAATATAACTCATCTTTATATAACTGATCTGGGTGTCCCTGAAAATTAATTTATAAAAATTTTTTTGTTATTTAAAGGGAAAATGTTAAGAGAATGGAACTAGGCTCTTCTCAGTAGTATTGCTCTCAGCTGTGTAATACAACCAGAGACAGTGGCAGAAACTGATGACCAGGATGTTCCATCTGAAAATGAGGAAGAACTTCTTTACTGTGTGGGTGACCGTGCATTGGAACAGCTTGCCCAGAGAGGCTGTGGTCTCTCCCTCACTGGAGGTATGCAAGAACTGTCTGGACAGAATTCTGAGTAATGTGCTCTAGGATGACCCTGCTTGGGGAGGTTGGACCAGATGATTCACTATGTCCCTTCCAACCTGCCCCATTTTGTGATTTATCCTGATTTGAAGGTGATTGTTTCTGTCACCAGAAGGTGATAGTTCTCTTGAGTGAGAGGGCTATAGACAAGAAAGATGTTGAGCGAATGGGATTAAAATGGTGTTGATATGCCTCAGCTTTCCCCTAACCCCTGCAACATATCTGCCTTCCAAGATCACAAAAATGAAGACTGTCTCTAAGAGCTTGTAGCTGTAGTGGTGTGTCTACCAAGCTAACTCTAGCTCATACTAATTTGGGCTGGAAGATGAGGAGTGTTTTCCATGTAACTAGTCTGTATAAAGATCAAGAGAAAAGCATAATGGTGTGTGGGTCACTAGGCACTTACAGAGAAGTTGCTGACAATGTCTCTCTCTTTTCTTTGGCTAGTAAAGGATGTGCTGGCAAAGTCAGTCATTTTCAATTCTCCTTGCTCTGTAGGTGGTATGAGATTCAAGCAGTGAAAGACTGCAGAATAATGCTATTGGCCTCTCAGTCTGGCTCTCAGCTTGGAGCTGCAGTAGCACTTCTTCATTCTCAACTTCAGAGATGGTATCATGGCAGCTATTACTAAAACATCTTAAAAAAGCAACTCTGAAAGCTTGCATTTTGTTAGCTGTCCACAACACATGTGCCTTTGCCAGGTTGACTATTCTGAGCCTTAAACAGATGTTGTTGGCAACATAGATAAGTAGGATGGTATGATTTCCCCTCCCCGCTTTGGATACCTATGGGCAACTAAAAGGAGGAAACAGCCAGCCAAAGGGTTTGCTTGCCTAAGCCTCCATGCTTTCTCTAAACATACCATCTCCCTCTAAACACACCTGCCTTATTTCTTATTCTAGCAATGGACTCTTGTAGTCTTTTTTTTTTTTTTTTTGCTTTTTTAACCCCTCATACCCTCTTTCCCTCTAACCCTCTGGGTTGTTTTAACTATCTAAACCAGAGGAAAGCAAATCCAACAATAACAACAGAAGAATGGATTTCTGCCAATTGCTGCCATGAGTTTTGTTGAGTTGAATTGGCTGGCTTTCTGTAAGTGGGCATAAACAGTGAAAGGTAACAAAAATAGAGTTTGTTCTTTGAAAATGGAGAGAGAGGAAGTGAAAGTTGTGTGCAGCCAAAGTGATGGGCTGTAAAGAGAGTGGTTTCAGCAGTGCAGTGAGTAGATAAGTGGGAGAAGACTCATTTGTCAAGGACAGAGAGGAGATGCCAAGGTGATTGGGTTAAGGGGAGATGAAAGCTGGAAGAGAGTGTGTCTCAGAGAAGCTTTTTAGTTATCCTTCAAAAACTGAGTATAGCAGGAGTGAAGGACACATGAAGAGGCCTGAAGGAAGATGTGAGTGTTGAACGATGGTACCTGTAATACTTGAGAAAAGAAGTGCTGACCTGAGATCAAGTGTGGAATGAAAGAATAAAAGGGTGGTTGCAACTTGTGCTGCCCTATTCTAAGGTTGTCAGAAAGGCAGGCTGAGGTTCAGTTTAGACAGAAGGAAGCCACTTTAGATCAGTGGTATGATGGGGTCAACCCCACGGGAAAATGGTTTGCAAACGCATTGGTAGATGAGGACACCCAGAGATGAGATGCAAACAAAAAGACCTGAGTCTGTCTTTGTTCCTTTGAAGTGAATGCAAGGAGGGGACAGAATCTCACCATGCTGGTGGGTGATGTGGATTTGTATGTGAACTTAAAACAGGCATTTGTAATAGTCTGTACCTGTCACTTCTTTTTTCTTAACAAATTGTGGTATGAACAAAACATACCTGTTTTTTCACTGTCTCATACTTTTTTGGGGTGGACTGTGATATGGCAAAAAATAAGGGAGGAGACTTCTGGTCACGCTTTGAGGCTGTTTTATTACAAATTGCTTATATTCCTCTGGTACTAAAGTGTTTCAATTCAAAATCAGCAAAATTTTTATTATGTTTGTTGCTCTATTCATTGCATCCAGATTATGTGTTGGTTATTAAGTATTGATTTTTATATTGCGTTAGAAATTTTTATGCTTTTCTTGGGTGTCTATGAAGTATTTTCTTCTGAATGCATTGCTCTGCATTATGTTCCGTATTTTAACCTTTAAATGATAACGTAGTAGTGCAGAGCCAATTTTGAGCTTTCTCTAAATTATAATAGAGAAAAATTAGGAAACAGGGAAGAATACTGCTTTTGTGGAGAGGCTAGTATTTTTATTTTAATTTTTAATTTTTTAAAAATTTTATTTATGGTGACAAGTGATGCAAGCATTAGGACACACATTGCCCACTGAAACAGTTCACATTTTTCCTTCTGGCTTTAAGAAAACAAAACAACCCCCAAGTGTGAAGCTCTTCAAATATTTTCTCCTGCTATGAGTTTTCGTTCCCAGATGAGATATAGTAGGATTTTGGAAAATGATTCTTTTTAGCAGCTTATCCTGCTGCAGCCTTTCTTTCCTTTCCCTAGCAAATTGCATATTGTTTTAGGTAATGGCAGACCAAAAAGTGAATGCTTTGTCATATACACCTTTGTGAATATCCTACCAAAGGATAACTGAAAAGATATTGTGAAAACATGGGCATGTAATACTTGTATAAGTTCTAGTTGAATATGTAAATACCTTGTCTCATTTTAAAAAAGAGAAGCTAGTGTAATAGTGAAGTGTGACACTTTTTTTCCTTTCAAATGTTCTCTAAGCCTTTATTATTTCTATTATAACCCTTAGGAGATGAAAAACTAGAGCCACACAAGGTTTCTGGATGTGGGTTATAATTTTGTAAAGAAATGTTCAGCATTCTTTTCTAAATTTTCTCCCTTTTAACTCTTGAATTACCTTTTAGCTAATATTTAGCATCAAGTCGATGTTTTCCTGAAAATGTTTAAATTAGTCTTAAAATCTAAAGACTGAGTGGTGAATTTATGCTCAGACTAGTCCTGGCACCCTATCAGTGTCTACCAGGACAGTTTTCAGCCACAGTTTTTTTTGCACTTAACTTCTGTGCAATGTGTAACATAAAGGGATATGTTCTCACTTGTGTGCTGAGGTGGTAAAGTTGTCAGAATAGTGTTTCTCTGTTCTTCTTGCTGTGCTTCGGGCAGTGTGCCTTCAGGACATGGACAGATGATTGGCTTCAAAAAGCTACAACTTCATTGCACAGTCTAAAGTAGGTTTTATCCAATGTTCAGGCTTGCACTATTTTAAAAAGCCAACCCAGTGAGAATGTTTCTCCGTTTAAGAAGTGGAGAGATTAAACACAACTTGAATCTGCTTGAAAAATACTATAATATAGTTAAGTGTTCTTGTAATAGTTAGTTTTATTGAAACTCAAGTGCAGATTTTCAGATAAAAGTGCAAGTTTAAAGTCCTTGAGTTCAATTCCCTGGGAAGCCATAAAATAACATTACCTTTGTTTGTTAAAATGTAGTATTTCTACTATTCTGATTGTAAATATTTCTACCCTAAAATAGTGATTTCTTGATAGAAGTTTATATACCTATTGCAATTTCTTTGTTGAGAATTTTTAAAATTGCACCAGTAAAGCCAAGTTTGATGGCATATCAGTAAGTTTTGTGCAAAATGGTGTGCTGATTTGTACTGTTTGTTCACCAGAGGTCTTGCTGAGGACTGAATCTGATAAGAGAAGAGACACATTATTTACTTACATGCACAATTTATATTTAAAATCAGTTCAACAGCAACTAGTGATTTGGCTACAAGATATAAAGGAAGAAAGTGAGTTGTTAGCCTAATGTATGTTTCTCTGAGTGTGTTAAAGAGCTTTGCTGTCAGATTACTCTCTACCAACGTAATTTACCTAAAATATTTTCCTCATAGTTAGGAAATATTTTGATAAACCTTACTTTGCTGAAGAATGAAGTAACAACTAATACAAAGAGTAGTGTGTGAAATGAATCATCCATTTGACATTCATTTGATTCTGTAGGGCACATGTAAAGGAAGACTCTGATTTGTAAGTCTAAAAAGGAAAGGTAGAAGACAAGATAAAAGACAAATCTTTATTTCTTTGTGTTTGCTATTCTCAGCTTGTTTAATATGAAAAGTTTTCATATAATTCTGGTCTTTATCTTAGATTTTCCGTGATACTTTAGTCCATCTTTAAGCATAACATTGCAGAGGACAATGTTATACTTGTCTTTGTGATTGAATAAAAGGTGTTAAAACCAGTAAGGACGTGCAGAGCTTCATTTTGATACCAGGGAAAGTATGAAGCATTGGTGAAGAAAGCTTAAGATAAGACATCATTTTAACAGGAGATTATGCAAGGAGAGCCCAGGAAAGGATAGACTTGATTCATATAACCTTGATTCTGGGAAGGTGATGGAACAGCTCATGCTTGAAGCCATTTCCAGATACGTGAAAGACATGAGCAAATACTGTCTGCTTAGACATCAGTGAGGTTGTCGACACTGTCTTCCAAACAGGGAAGATACCAGGAAACACTAATACATTAACGTGGGGGTTTTTTTGTTGTTTTTGTTTTGGTTCTTGTTTGTCTTGTTGTTTGTTTTTTGTTTGATTGTTTTTTCTTTTAACAGTGTGGGTTACTGAGCACTGGCACAGGTTGCCTTGGGAAACTGGAAGCTCCAGCCTTAGAGATGTTGTCTGGACGTGGTCCTAGGCAACTGCCTCTAGATGGCTCTGCTTGAGCAGTGGGGTTGGACCAGATGGCCTGCAGTGGTCCTTCCACATGCAACTGTTCTCTGATTCTGTAGACTGGGGCCCAGTATATCTTGAATTTGTTATTTGTTGATCTGTATCTCATCAGATATTTCAAGAAATTTGGAAGTTTGGCTGTTTCCTGTGGGTATAAAAACCTTCACTGCTTTCAAAATACATTTACACTGTTCTTCTTTATAACCTTCCTTTCATCTTGCTGGGTTGTATGAAAAGATATGCAAGACATTAAAGTACTTACCACTTTTCTTACTACAAAATGAGAAACTAGAGTAGTATGTGTACGCCTGATACAAAAGGATTTGGCTTTTAGTTTGGCAGCGCCTGTGTGTGTGAAGGTATATTTTTAAACTCAATATGAGGGAATGACCTGAAGTTGTGTCAGGGGAGGTTTAGGTTGGATATCAGGAAAAGGTTTTAGTCCCAGAAGGTGGCTGGGCACTGGAACAGGCTCCCAAGGAAGTGGTCACAGCACCAAGCCTGACAGAGTTCAAGAAGTGTTTGGACAATGCTCTCAGGCACATGGTGTGACTCTTGGGGATGGTGCTGTGCAGGGCCAGGAGTTGGGCTCAATGATCCTGATGGGTCCCTTCCAACTCAGCATATTCTGTGATTCTGTGATGTGTAGTTGTTAGGCCTGATTTTGTGGTTGAGTTGGTGGCATCATTAGTAGAGATAGGGATAGAAGTTGAGCTGTCAACTTAGTCTTCCAAGTCCTTGTTTCTGCCTTTTTTTTTTTCCTAGGAAAGTAGGTTACAAAATAACCTAGCACTGAATCTGCAGAAAATTTTGTAATTTCGTGTATGGTTTGTAGGGCTGTCTTCTTCTAGCACTCCTACTGAGTTTAATCTTGTTCTTATCCATTGCCTTTTAACAGCGTATAGTGAGAATATTTAGGAAAAATGCCAAAGACTATGAAATCTATTTAAGATTTTCTATAGATAAGCACTAGCAAAGTCTTGGAAAAGGTATATTTTTCAGAAGAAGCACTGTAAGACCATATCCACTGTAAGACCACATATCCATAAAAAATAATCAAAGTGATTAATTTATTTTTGGAACCCTCAGTTGTGTTCTTGAAGTCACAGAACTTGCTTGCTGGCATTTTATTACTGGTATAATTATGAAAATATTTATTAATTTCAAGTTCATGATTTCACCCCTCAATCCCCCAATTTTTTATATTCAAATGGAATAACTCCTTGTCACCAGTGCAACTGGTCAGAAGTTTGCTCAGTGTACTGCCTGAATACTGAAGCTTGCAGCCTATAAGCTGAAATATGAAATAGCTTTGGTGTTCTGTGGATGTTTTAACTTAGATATTGATGAAAATCTATACATCATTTCATGAAACTGTTGATTCTTCTCATGGTTTCAGAAATATCTTGTGAACTGAAATGGAAATTGTCTTGGTAACTTCAGTTATACAAAGTGATCTGTGGATGTAGGGCTCTTTGCTCTCTGCTGCCTGGACCATGCCAAGGAAAGATGAAAAAGACGTTTCACAGCTGCCTGTTGTCACCTCTCCAGTAAAAGACAGAAGAACTTCCCTGGAGAATAAGAGGAAATTTAAAGACACTTTTGTTTAGATTATGTTTTGTTTAGTTTGGAAACTGAAGGACAGATAGCGTAATAGAGACTGATCTTTTCTTCCCTTCATCTCTTCCCTTTTTCTATCCTGTTCACTGCTGGTAAAGCATGGAAGATATTCCTCTTGGCAGTGAATATGAAGCTTTTTGAAACTGGAGATGTACAAGGCTTTTCCAGGCTGTGGAGAGAGAGAGAGAAAGAGAGGCTAATTTAATAGAAGAAATTTAATAAGTGGCATGGCCAGGCGGACCACATCTAATTGTGAATCTTCATGCTCTTCCAGTATTTGAGGTGAGGCTAAATGCTGCCATTAATAGTGATATCTTACCCTGAAGAGTACAGGAAAGGATGTCCACCTGAGGCTTCTTGCATTCTCAATAACTTGCACCTAATAATTATCACGTTCCCATCTTTCCTTTCTAAAATTAGCGGTTATTAAATTAGCTATTTATTAATAAGGAATATGGAAGGCAGAAAATGAAAAGAAATATGCATAGATCTGACTTGATTGTGAGCTGTTTAGCATTTTCCCCCCTACTCTTCTCCTTGGTTATGGCACTACTTAATGACTTTTGGAGGGTGGAATTGGTTTTAATTTCACCGTGATTTATAGCAAATACTGATTTAGGAGAGATTTGTCCACTTCCTTGTCAGAAAAAATTATGTTTATAGGGATGTTTAGATTATTTGACAGTTATAACAGCACCAACAAAAGCCCTACAACTAAAATATAATAATGTTAATTTAGGAATATATTGCCATATTTCCTATTTTCATGCGGTTTCCAGTATGCTATTTCATATTTCCATACTGTTGGTGTTTACATTCCATTGGTGCTATTGGATGAGACTTGGAGTTCCATGTTCAAGTTACTATGGTAAGAGGGTGATTAAAACTTACTGATATGAAGAATAAGTCTAGAGGTATTTAAAAAAATATTTGCAGGTAGTTGAGTTTACTTGGCTTTTACTGCTGTTACTTGAAATCAGTTGGTTTGTGTAATGAATTCTAGTACTACAAAATAAGGTACCACTCTAAGGAAGATAAATATTCTTAGCATTTAGTATGACTTCTCCCTGTAGTGAAGAATCTGTAATTCTCCTTAAGTGCGACTCTTTTCATGATTATTTTTTTAACATTAAATAGTGCCTCTGATCTTCTGCCTTTTTAGATCCATAGGTTAATTAAGGTTGTTTCAGTGTTAAATTTCAGTAGGTAATACTTAACATAAGCATTTTAACATAAGTCATTAAAATTTATTCTGAAACTGCATTGACACCAATTCTTAGTATAGTCTTAATAAGTGTCTGAATGCTCTGCAGTCAAGGTGTTTTAAAATGCTCATAACAGAAATAATGTAGTGCCTTTAGGAGATTAAAACATCCTGTGCTTCAAGGTGTGGTGTAATATAAATGGGTAAATTAATGTGGTAGGTGGGTGATTTTTAAAAGCAGAACTTGTACCTGGATGTATATATGTATACTGACTGAAAAGAGACCTGCTATAGCAACTTTATACTCTTCAATCTTTGAATTCACCACTCAGTGAGAGAAGAAGAAGAAAAAAATTTCTATAGGACTTTTACCTGACATCACAGATCAACTTAATTTTGTACTGAGTTCTTGCCATGGAACTATCTACTAGATTTAGAGCTATTCATTATGCTTTTACAGCAGGTGGTAGAGAAAAATAAAAGCATACTCTTGAATAAAAGGAGCAGATTGTTCCAACTAGTCGTTTAAACTGAATGAGAAAAGAGTATTTCATTCCTGACACGACACCTTCATACGTGGAAGTCGCAAAAGAAACCATTAGTAACTGAACCCTGTGTACAGAAGAAGTTGTGCTGACAAAACTTGGTTGTGTGCCTCTAGAAGAACTCTTCTCTCATGCTCCTGTT
>WEIT01036103.1:16420-26732 GCA_013389985.1 Dryoscopus gambensis | reverse complement strand
TTTCCTCAGAAGTTCAGAACTTCTCTGTAAGTGGCAGTTTGCATTAAGAAGTCAGTCAGTGAGGGGTGTTGAGGGGACACAGTGCAGTGTCCAAAGAAGTCAGAGCTCTGTCAGCTGTGGTTCCTGTGAGCTGCCCTGCACGGTGTAAGCACTGAGCAGAGTGTGGGTGTAGGAAAATCAAGCAGCCCTAGATCAACAAGAGATTTCTACACCTAATTGTAGCACCCATATGTGAATCAACACTCGTGTGCTTTTCTATACCGAGCACCAAAGGCATGCCTTCTTTTACGTATGAAATCCCTGCTTTGCTAGATAATTCTGGAATTGACATGGTCTTAATGCTGCTGAGCTGCTGAATGCTCTGCTGTATAAAAAACACCCTGAGATAAACAATGTGGGTGGGTTTGCAGCAAGAGCTGATCTGGTGTTTTCGGGATACCATTACTGTCTGGAGCTTGAGGGTTTAGGATGCAGGAGTTAAGATCAATGAATTCAATCTGACTTTAATGGACTGGTCAAACCATGCAAAGAGATTATGGTGTTTGTTGAAAACAGTTTTCTAAGGGGAAAAGTGTCACTTTTTTCACATGGAAATTTTGCACATATTTCCAGGAAGAAGATTGGGAGAGCATGTACTTTTGTCATCAGGAGATGAAGAGACTTGAGAAAGGAAGTTAGGAACAAAAATGTCAGAAAAACAGTGTACAGAGGAACTGTGAATCCAGTCCTAAGGAGAAATCAAAACCAGCCCATACACAGGGACCCACCTGGCTGTGGAGAATGCAATAGTGTTTATATAATATCTGATTAGATACAGTAAAGGAAAGGACTGAAGGGGTGGAATTGAGGTCATCCTTATTTGGAATGTTTCAGCTGCTGACAATAAACATCTTTATTAAATTTACTGCCAATGGGAAAGACTAAAGGAGCAGACCATCTAAATACATTTGTGTATTATTGTGTTTCTAGCTTTCTTCCTAGAATCTGTTTTGCTCTTAGGAACCTCAGGATGTGAAAACTCACTATATACTTCTCCAGCTCATGAAGTTGGCTTAAAACGTAATGAGATTTTTAAAAAAAATCCCCCCAAAATTTATTGTGTCTTATTTGCCTTCTTATTTTTGAGCCTTTAGCTCTAACTATAAGTTGAGGAACATTCATTAAATAAAAGCTGTGAAAACATCTTGGCCTTATGAATTCAGGAATCAGAGGAGCAGCTGCATGGCTTGGAATGTGACTTTATTTAGCATAACGATTTCCTGAAGTTGATAACTTGCTTATACTTATGGGAGTCTCAATGAACTTTGAAGAGCTGTGCTTCTTAGTTTTGATTTATATTATATGTGTTTACTGTTCCTACAGAACATTTAACACTTTCTTGAAATTATACTGCTCTAAGAGCCCTCAGTGGTCAGTCACAGCTAGCTAGAACCATCAGTTCTCCTAAAAATTAAGCCATTTTACTTCAAAAAATGAGGCATATTTGAAATCTGCTCTTTATCTGAAACCCTAGTTGTGATGTGAAGTACTATGATGAGCTCTCATATTATCCTCTTCTTGCAAGGAGCCTGCACTATTAATTTAGTGAATGATTCTATTTATAGTTCTTATTCCACCCAAATTAAGAAGCAAAGAGTTCCTTTCAAAATTTAATGAAGTCTTTTGAATATAATTAGATGTGTTCCCTCAGATAAGGACTGGCTGACCAGTTGGTTCACTCCTTTAACTTGTCCCGTGTTACCCTTATTTTAACTCCAATGTGTGACATATCTTTGCTGAAAGGCTGAATGATCATTCTAAGGAGTGCCACCACCTCCTACTCATAGGGGAAAAGGTCGAGCAGGAATGAAGCACAAAAAATACCTTATTTCAGTAGCTCTGACAAAATCCTCACTGCGAGTCTCTTCAGTCTCTACAACCTCATTTTAGGCACCAGTTACATCCCAATGGTCTTGTTGGGAGACCAAGAGGAGAAGCAAAGAGCTCTGTGTCACTTCCTGTGCTTTAATTTTGTTTGGAGAAATCTGGAATGTGGTTGGTGACGTGGTGTTTGTGCGCAGTGATCAGCTAAAACATTGGGTGGAAGAGAATCAGTGTTGTCGGAGCATTTTAGAAAACATTTAAGAAGATTTAACTCAACGTTATCAAATATGTCAATGTATGAAAGTAACACGATTTTGGATGTTATGCCTTAGTGTCCTTTATGTGCTTGGTAGTGCTTAGGCTGTGCTGTCACTGATTCTGGGATGAGCAAGTGGTGGCAGACGGCTGGAGAAATGTTTGAAGCCATGGTGCTTGCGACAGGTTAAATCCTGTCCCAAGGTGTGCAATACCAGCATAGGAGTCATTCATTCTCCTGGCAATCTAATCTTCTGTAAGTCTTCTGCCTCTTAAGGGTGGGTGCTTTTGGGTTACTAAATATTTATCAATGCTAACCTCTTTTTAAAACTGTATCCTTATCTTTATTGTATAAAGATAACATTAACTAGCCTGGGGCAGAGGGACATGAGGGAACTGATTGTGTTCTTTTATTTCTCCCAAGACTCAAGCAGAAATTGTTTAAAATTTATTATTAGCTCTTGCTGCTGCAGAGAGAACTTCTGGCCTCTTAAAAATGATATTTGGATGTGTAATTAAATTTGGTATAGCTACAATGTTTTCCTGAAGTTTGCAAAATAGTTCTTCCAGAACCTTGATGCAGATTATATGATATAGCATTAAACATGGCTTATCTTTTGAATGGAAAGCAAAGATTAATGACTCAAACTAAAATGATGCATTAGATGTGTGTGATGAGATGCAGTCTTGCAGTGATGTAGGAACTGGAACCAGAGAAGATGAAAATGTTAAAATGAGATTGATAGAGCCACATGCTGATGTTAAAAAAAAAAAAGGCAACCCATTCTGTACTAGGGGAAGAAAACAGATACTTTAAATAAATGTTTGTCTTGTACATATTAAATACGCATATAATAACTCTTCAGAACAGTCTGACTCTCAATTGTAGTCTCTGTAGTAAGCCTGTCTGCAGCTTTGACAAAACAAAATCTTCCTGGGAAGAGAAGAAACTCTGTAAAGTCCATTCTGTGGAGCATTCCAGAGAATTTTTAGAAGGGAGTTTATGCACAAATAAATTTTGTTGGTAAATTTTAACAGATCTTAATCAGTTGCCAGGTGTGGAGCATGGAAGGAATTTCTCCCCAGTCAGTTTGATTTGACCTGTTGGCTTTTATTTTGCTTTCCTATGCAGAATATCTTTCAGTCCACTTGCTGGTATCACCTGGGCATTTTGATCAGGAGATTTCTGTCCCTATGGACAGTGGAGGTGGGATGTTCCCACCCGGGGGCTGTGCCTTGTGGTGGGACAGGAGCACTGGGAGCTGCTGCTGGCATCAGGCAGGGGGTCAGGAGATGGGGCCCAGCATCACTGTGTATGAGCAGAACCATGTCCTGGGGCCCAAACATCAGGTGGGAGGTGCTGGGAGAGGCGTTTGCTTCTGTGCTGACTCCACTACCTGAGCAGCTGTTGCTCCTATGGAAGTTCACCTTCTTTAAAGATACGTGGTTTCTTCCTTTCCGTGAGCAACGTACTGGCACAAATGCTCGTGTAACACACCTACCTAGAAGATACTTTTACATGTGAAGTATTTGGTTATCTAGTTGTGCTCTCTGCTCAGATGAAAGGGTGTTAGGGTTAATTTGGTTTTGTTTTAGGAAAATTTACCAGAAAATAAGCAGTTCTTTTATCTCTGTGTTCATGCATAACTGACCTTTCTGGCAGGCCTATTTTGGATGGAAAAGCTGGATTAATTTCTAAGTTGGTTGAAAATGACAAATTAAATTGGTCTAATGAAGTAAATTCATACTGTAGACACAAGTTAAGATGCTTGAATCCCTAGGTAAATCAGGTTTTAGACAGGGTTTCTGTCTCCTGGGAACAAGTTACCACGATCTGTCATCATCTCTTTGTGGGTGCTTGCTAAAAGAGCTGTTCACACGAATATTCTCGGTAACTTCTTAAAAGTGTAGGTTTAAGATGTTGAAATTGGTGAGTTGATTTAGCTCATTAGTTTCTTGACTGCATTAGGTGAATCTGAGAGCACTTTCACCAGCAGAATCTGCCAGAAGGTTAGTTGAGGATCCTGTCCACTGGAAAATACCATCAAGTAGATGACTATTACAACTTCCACTGAATTACCTAGATCTGGAGGAGGGTGTCTATCTGCAAACTTTCTTTTAGTTCCCACTTCTGTTGGTAATTTTGATGTTTTATATATTTACAGTATTTTTTTCCTTCAAAAAATGGGAGTCTTTTTAATGAGCATTTCCTTAAGTTGTCTTGAACAGTGTTACCCATGGAGGGCCTAATTCATAAGTAATATAAAATGGGATGTAATATGTAGTATGACTAAGGAAACACTAAAAAAAGGTGCAATGGTAGTAAAGGTAAGCATTGAAATATTTTTAAGTTGTTGGCACAGAATTAAGTAGTGTGGGATAACACTTGGATGTTGGGAGACTGCATGGTTTGGTAAATCAATAGTCCTTTTCTTCAACTGATGATTAAGACCTATTTTAAGGTTGCGGTAAGATCAGCAATTTGGTTCCATTAAGATGTGGGAGTGAGTAAATACTTGCAGACAGTAATTACAGTCTGGTTTTGTTCCCCTGTAGAAGAGAAATGGAAGTGGTGATGCCAGGGGAGGAGGAGAGCTGGAGGGAATGGGAAGGTGGCAGCAAGACAGATGAGGCAAAAGGGGTTGCATTTCAAAAATGTTTCAAAAACTGTCATAACTGCTTAGACAAAGTTTAATGTTAGATTGCAGTAGAGGAAAACCAGCACAGGATAGCTCAGTGATTGATGACTCACTCAAGATTCAGTTAGGGGAAAAAATCACCTTTAAATAAACTGTATAGCACTTGAGATCTTCTGATACTGAACTGCTTCAGGTACAGAGGAAATACTGTGCAGGGTTCCAGATTAGGATGAGACTGCTCTGAAAACTTGGTCACTGCTGGCGGTTTGTTTCTGGTCAAACCCTACTGGTCCAAACCATCATGTTGTTGATGTATTCCTGCTCCAGAAAGTTGGATGTAGCCAGAAGGGTGCACTGGCCATCTGCACCCTCTGCTCCAAATGCAGCTTTTGCCTGATGATTTCTTCTGAAGAAGAACTTAATAAAACCTCCAACAGATGAACCAGTGACTTGCACAGCTCAGCACATACTGTGCCTGTCTGACAGAAAATAGGATGCTTTGGTCTGGGTTAGGTTTTGGCTCAATATCATTCACTGCTCTGAATACAGAGCCTACAGTGGGACTTCGTACAGGGTGATGATAGAACCTGTCTAAAACTCTGAAACATTCTTAAAAAAACCTGCATACCAAGTGTGAGGGCATTGGACAAAGAATAAGGGAAAATACCTGTTAAAAAGGATTACAACCTAAGCAGAAAGGATGGGTAAAATGTTGAGGGTGTCTCCATTTTACACATGAATTTATGAAGCTTGCAGAGCTTGCTTAGAAATACACAGAATGCTGAGGATCCTGCTGAGAACCAAATCAAGCTTGAGATCCAGCTTCTTTATCCTAGACATTGTGGAACCAGGTTGCAATATATGTCCAGATTCCTTCAGAAAGCCACACCAAAGCTTTTATCTACAGGATATAACCTGTTTCACATCTGGTGTAGTGGTGGCATTAAAGCTTATTAGAATTAATCATAAGTTTAAATGCTTCACCGCTTAATCTGAGTGAGTGCCACCTCAGGATGCAGGTTTTTGCATCTCATGTTTTCTTGCAGTGACTTTCAGAGAGCTGCCCTCAAGGTTTGTGGTCAGAAAGGCTGAAGGATTCCTGTGGTGCATCATGGAATTGAATGTGCAAACTGCTAAACTTTTTGAATAAACTTTTTGCTAAATTTGTGTGAATGCTTTTTTCAGAGCCTCTTCACAGAACCTCACCCGGGGTATTCCAGCTTCAGGAATGTGTGGCAAGGAGGGTGCAGGTGGCATTTTGCCCTGGCAGTTTTGTGACAGGCATCATTCTGAGAGATGGGGGACTCCAGTGAGGAGGAGGAGGAGGAGGAGGCTGAGTCACAAGCTGTTGGCATCACTGAAACGTGAAATTCTGCTGCACAGTGTTGGAGTTTGAGATGTCTCTGGCTTCGCCGAATCCTAACCGAGATTGCTGTTGACTCATGCCTTTTAGTGGAGCTGGCTTTTATCTGCCTTGGGGAAAGCAGGAATTTACTCTTCCCGCATAAATTGCATGTTTTTTTTCCAGTGGAAAGATTTCCTATTTGCTTATCTTTACAACTTAAAAAAAAAATTAAAAATCAAACTCCCTGTTTGCATTGTGCTTCTATTTAACAGAAGATAACTGGGTTGATGTCTAAGTAGGTATTTTCCCTTGGACTAGCTTAAATTTGACTTAAGCTTCCAGGGTTTACAATTGCCACTGCCTCTTGAGATTAAATCCTCTAGGACTTTACCTGATTTGTCCAAGATCAAGCCTGTTAGTCCAGACTTGGACCTCAGGTATATTTCTCATTTTAGGCTCAATAAAGAGTTTCCTTAAACACATGTTATAAATGGTGGGATGGTTTCTCTGTGTCATGTGCTATAATTTGAACTCTGGCACAGGTAATGCAAAATCCTGGCTCTGTTTCTTCTACAGAAGAAACAGAGAATTTTATGCAGTATTTTAATACATGATAGTTTGTGTAATGTGTGAACTAAATCTAAAAAAACACCCAAACACAAGGAAGCCCCAACAAGAGCTATTTATTTTCAAAGCTGCAGGAAATAGAGATGGAAACAATATCTTACTGCTTGTACTCTCCTCTAGTGCCTTTTAAAAATTATTAATGGATTCTAGAAGTAAAATAAATAATTTTACTGCACAATAAATAACCCAATTATGCTTCTTCATTTAAATATCCTGAGAGATTTTTTTACAATGGCTAAATTTACCAAGAATAACAATAGATATGGTCAAACATATTTATTTAACCAAATGATTGTTCTGGTTTGTTTTTCAATACAGTTTTTGTTGCATCCACACCCCCATCTCTGAAATCCTGAAGCTGTTATAGTAATTGAGAGGTGTTGCCAGTGTTCTGAACCCTCCCCCCTCCCCACCACGATTAATTCAGATAAAGCATTTGTGGATGCTGTAAGATCACACTGACTTTAATGAAAATTTCAGCGTTGGACCATGCTGCATTTTTGGTTCAAAACAACAGTACTTTACCCCATAAAGAAACTATGGGACAGTCCTTAGATCTTGTTAGCTTCCTAACAGCTGAATAATTTCCCATATTTTCATGTATGCACCAGTCCAGAGAAGCACTTAAACTGGTTTATAACTTCAAACAATCAAGTAGTCTGGAGAGATTTTTATGCTCTTAATTTCATGTGTAATTAGCCTTAGGTTGGGTTCTTTGAAAATGTCCTTTAAGGAGAATAATAACCTGAGTCAACAGCAAAATAATCCATGTTGTTATGACAATAAGTCAGCAGGTACCTGCTGTGAAGCATTGTGGAGTGCTTGCCTTGCATCTGATGTTTTAAAAGCAAGGAACAAACCCTTAAAATCTCTCACTGGTGATAGAATGGAAGTAGAGAGAATAGAATAGAAAGAAAAATCCTTCAGACTTTTCCCAAAGACTTTACAATGTTTGATAGAAGAAGAAAAAGGGTGACAAGGTGGAGGGGGGGTATAATTTGAAGGCATTTGGCTTTGGTTTGTCATTTCCTGCACAGTGCCTGCACGAGACACCTGAGACAGTTCCTCTGCATTCCACCTGCAATCTCAAATGCCCAAAAGCCTTTTTTTCCTCACCTTTAAAAACAAACTCTATTTTGATGTCTCTCATTCACAAAGACAGATGAAAATAGCTAAAGGGCAGTGAGCTTGCTTTGGGTGATCTATAGGGGAACCTGCTGTCAGTAATTATTACTTCAAATAATAACAGAAAAGGTAAAGCCGACAACTTTGGATGTGAACAAGTACTGAATATTTACATCTGCTGGCTAAAGCTAATTGGAACTGTGGGTCTCTGCCCATGAATTAGGACAATTTGTGCTTGGAATAAATTTAGTAACAACTCTCTCATTGACTTCAATTATGTAGGATGAAGGTCTAAAGTGACAAGTAGCCATGAACTGTATGTAGGGTTGAAAGATAAATTAGGAATGTGGTTAAATGGAAATAAAGAAATTGAGAAGGTCTTCTACTTGTTCCTCCTGAATGCATTTAGATATTTTTATGCAAAACCTACAAAAATAATGCTGCAGATGGAGTCCTTTGGGTGCTCCTTAGCCCTCTCCTCTGGTTTTGTAACGAATAGGGGGAAAAACTGTTTGCCTATGAAGTGTTTCGTGATCTGTTTCTGATTCATCTAGTACTGAACTCCTTTGCAGTGATAGGGCCCTTTGCACACGATAAATGGCATTTGAATTATCCTGCTCTGTGTTTTTAAAATGTTTTAGTGCCTATAAAGGGATCTGACCCTGCGCTCGACATCTTGAATTTGGTCAAAGTATTGTTCTGTTACAATGCCTGAAAGAGTATTTCTGTCCTTTCAAATATGAGTTTTATCTTACATTTTAAAATAATGTTTTTGTTTTTCAGAGCCAAAAATTACTATCCAACACATTTCGGATGTTTTTAAAAATAAAAATTGAACACATTATTTTAAATAGTCTTGTCAAGGCAGATTTTTTGTTTACATTAGCAGATGGGTTGGAGTAAGGAATCCTTTCAATCTGAAGGTCAAGCTAGGTATCGGGTTTTCAAAGACTTTGAAAAACTAGTCAGTGGAAGAAAAGTAAATTGATGAGTATTGCAAGAAAACAGTAGTTGTTCTGGATCTGAATACAAACCAGTTAAAGGGATAATTATGCATGCTGACTCCCTTTTGAGCTAGTCCTATCACTGAAATAGTCTGGGATGTTATGACTTATTAGTACTTCTCCACCTATATTTTTGACATATCAAAATCATACAGGGTTAAGGCTGTGAATTTCAACACTCTGCAGTGGAGCCAGACATGAATGTTCTTTGACTAGGGTTTCTTTCTCCCCCCCTACTGTTAATTTCCAGCACCATCCAACAGTAACAACCTTTCTCCTAAGAAAAATGTTAATTAAAATCAATGATGTCCTCAATTAAATTGTCAGATTACTTGAAACAAGTATCTCGGTGTAAAACAGAAAATGCTAATTAATACAATAAATTGTTTTAATTTCCGTCTCTTAAGCATATCCCCACACTGTTACTATTGTGACTGAGATGGGAATTACTGGCAAACCATTGTTTGAACCCCATAAAGCGTGCTAAATGAGCTCACTAAGAGGCCTTATACTGAACCCATAACCAAAGATTCACACTGTACATTACAGCTTTTCCCTGAGAGCGTTAAGAAGCCCAGCCTCCTGTGCACTGTTTCTTTTTGGAAATTTTCAGTGTTTTCAGCCTGACATCCTCTCTGCATGCGCAGAAGCTGCATTTACTTGTGGGAAACACAAAAGGTGAAAAGGCCCTTAAGGTGTGGGAAAAACAGAAATAAAGCAGAAGAATTTAGGATCCGCTGTGCAAGCTTGAAGATAGAAGAAGATACAATTGTATAATAGAGGAAGAACATTAAAACAATGGTTAGTTTCTAGGTTTGGCTGAGAAAGGTTTCGAAGTAGCAACAAATATGCTTAGCAAGATAAATAAGTTTAAACTTAATAATGGAATATTGTGCGCTATTATGTAAGGCTTCACAAGCAAAGTATTGTTTGTAGAAGAGCTAGGTGTATGCATAAGGACAGGCTAAAACAGTTGCCTGTAAGCTTTAGAAGCTTGCTATTGGCTAAGAAGCCTTTAAGAATGCTCTGTAACTAGGCAGTACGGATGCCTGCGGCTACGTGAGCTATGCAACATCTCCCGTGTTTCAACTCTGTATATGAGACTTATAAAATAATAAATTAGCTTGAGACACTGTCGGCCCAGCTCCCCATCCTGTTTGTGTCCAGAGAAAAGAAAAAACCATGCCAACATTTACATGCATTTGATTATAGAAATAACAGACAAAATGTGCCTGCAGTCCTAAGAACTCTTTGCACTAGAGGAAGTTCTGGCGTGCAAATGTTTTTACCCACGCTGAGCTAGAAATCCTGCTTTATTTTCCTCCTTTTGATTTCCTGCCTGGCTTGACAAACTTCCCTCAGCCAGTCAAAATTTCTGTGAGAACGTTCTGGATACTGCATGTAACAGATTTTTGCCTTTGGGGTGTGTAGCATGACCCTTCCTCTGCCCTTCA